>JAGGAU010008353.1:0-38628 GCA_017657275.1 Termitomyces sp. T108 | reverse complement strand
GCATAACAGTACGTTCATAGAGATTTATACGCCAAGCTACAGCTATATACATCGACATGTATTCTATTTAGATGGCTTACTGCCTGGGATTCGAATTTTGAGAACAGGTACCTTTGTAAGAATAGGTTTCAGCTTTGCAGACTGCAAGATATTCCACCGTGACGCGGCAAGAGGTGTCAAAGACTTTCGAAGAATATCATCACCAACGAGGGCTGAAGCTTCCCACCTCACAAATGACCACATAGAATGGCAGTTGGTACCTTGGGCTCCGCTAGTTGTTTCATGCGAGAAATATCGAGTTGGGAAATATCGAAGGCAAGTTGCAACGTTACCAATGCCATTTTTCGAACTATCATCTGTGTAGCAACTCAATACGTAAATTTACATCGAAACCTGTCATACACTTTCAATTTAAGGATTCAAACTGCCTTAAGTAACTGCATTGAACTTCCCGAATACTCAGAATTTTGGCCCTGGTAGGCCTCAGATCCGCAATATTACAGACTAAGATTGCTTTCTGGAGGCCTCAAATCCGCAAAATCAGGACTTAGATTTAGCAAAATTTTCCCCTCAAATCCGCTATTTTCCGGACAAGTTTTCTCTGGAGCTTCCCGGGTCCTCTGGAAACGCGTGTCTAATGGACATAAAAAGTGTCACCCACCTTGCCCAGGTAGATTGTGCTAACTGTTTAACTACCGCTGACCCGTTTCGGTTTCATGACTACGTTGAAGAAAGATTCTAGCTATAGCGAACTTTTAAAAGGTGCTGAGGGACGCTGCTTTCCACCGACAGCTTGGAAACAACTGCAAACTGTCCAAGTGTCATTGCACGTGACCGCGACGTCGATCAAAGTCTTTGTTTTGAGGGATAGAGATGGTCGCAAGACGCAGCCAACGTCGCACGATAACTAGCTCGGTTGAAATATATGCATCATGGTTGTAAGTAAGTGCGCCGGGCGAGCACGGAAAGGCTTCGAACAACTTCGTTGAGCTTTGTCAGCCACAACTCGATCACCCCGCCGAATCGTTCACCCCATGACCAACATGTCTAGTACATCGCAATCACTCTTATCAACGCTCAGCGGCAAGGATTCATTTGGGACTGGTTCCCATACCCATTGCTGCTATATGCGCGGTACCACCACCTTCACGTTGCACGTCGTTCAGAGTTTTATTTCTTCCCGCCAGTTATAAGTGTCAAGCGCATCCCTGCACGTTCTTCTGGGTTGACACGCTATGCGTTCAAGGCTCCATCTTCATTCAAACCAAGAAGAGTAAAAGCACTGTCACACGCAACGTCCCTCTAGAGGACAAGAAGAGGACAAGAACAAGAACAAAATCCGCCGCTGAACATACCCCCACAACAAGATAAAGGATCCTCCGATGATACCGAAGGCCGTGAGCCGTGATGATTCGAGCGGCGAAGAGCGCGAGGATGGTGCAGGAGACACGGAGGACAAGGCAGAAGACGAGGGAAATGACGAGCACAGGAGAATGACAATGACAGCCGTGACGAGAGTACACAAGATCTCGGTCGTATGATCACGACTTCGTCTACTACGAAAGAATGTTGGGGATCAGATGTTCCTGAGCGGGCATCTTTATCCTGCTTGCCTGGTGCCGCATGAAGGACATCCAAGAGTATGCTATGCCAGAACGACGTCGGCCGCTTTTACAAGTCACAAGGTGCTGGGGTGAATAGCGTTCACTCCTCTGTAAATATTGCTTTGCTTCAGTATTTTGCTCCGCTCATCTACCAGGGATGTCCTTCTTTCTTTCTTTTTTCCTGTTTCTGTCTACGTACATACACTTAGTAGCCCTTGCTCCTTGCAGAATCCAGCAGACTGGCACTCTCTTAGTGAGATTCCTACAATATGACCTGTCAGCGCTAGCAGAAAGTATAGCAATCGACTGAAGAAGTTCTTGAGTCGCCTTGCAAGCATGATCCATCTTCTCAAAGGTGTCATTAGCCGTCTTTGTGACCGAGATACTTGTAGATACCAAGATAAAGACTCATGCGATTCTAAATGCAAGAATAATACGAAATACACAGGAAAATTAGTCAACGCCCGTAAAGAAGGGGTCCGAAAGCAGTTCCAAACCATCCGGCCGGTCTTCTGGATTGAGACGAAAACACCGAGACAGGAACTGTGCTGTCAGCACAACATCCGCTTCTTCAAGCTGCGTGAATTTCTTGAGTTTTGCCACAAAGCTGTCATCTACATTTGGTATAGGTGGTGTCGATAGCAAATTACCTGAGAAAAGTTTTTTTTTGAACCAATGAATGGATGGATGGATGGATACAAAGGGGGTTAAAACAAACCGTCTTTATCGAAAAAGTCATCGCGTCTCTCACTATTCGCAAGTCGATCGGGGGAAAAGGCTTCCTGTGTGATGTTCATCATCTGATACAGCAAAATGGCTTCTTCACTGAGGTTGTACTCCGGTCGGGGTTCCAGATCGAACGGCAGCCGAGCTGCGATGAGTTCAAAAGCCTTACGTGCAGACCCAGTTAACACGCCAGACATTCGCATAGGAGCAAGAGGAGATACCACGCATCCGAACTCCCAGATGTCTGCTTTTTCGTTCCAAGGACTGAGGATGATGCTTTCAGGGGGGCGGTGTGGGGCTATCGCGATGGACCGAGGAGGTCGTTCGGAGAGTGGCTGAGCTGGGGGAGAATGAGTTGAAGATTTGAATAGTCACGGTTGAACGAACCATGGCTATAGTCACCTAGTAGAAAGGTGCGCTTCATGGCATCGGCGAAAGAGGGCAATGGAAGCGGCTGAGACACCGCGGCTTGAACGATACCATCGTCGGAATATTCTGGGTCATGCCGCCGAGACGGGTCGGAGATGAGTAGGGATGTGATATCCTCGGTGGACATGGCACAATCGACAAGTATATTGTCAAGCTTGAGGTCAGTGTGTATGAAGCCGTGTTTATGTGTATGGACTATCCCACGAAGGGTATGCAAGATGATGCGCTTCGCCAGAGGCAACGGGAATGTATCAGTGCCCATAAGTCTCGCAACATTACCACCTTGCAACTGTGTGATATAACAAAGATGGTTCCCGTCTCTGCCTTTACCCGTAACATTGCACGCAGCCAGTAGCTTGAGACAGTGTGGGGACGGGGTATTGGTCACCGTCACAGCTTGAAGAGCCTCGAACTCGAAAGAGTCGCCTAGACGCGCACGCATGTTTTCAGCACTCTTCAACGCTTTGACCGCTACATAGCAATTTTTTCTGAGAATTCGTCAAGGGCTGAACGTCAACTCACAGGCAATGGTGACCGCACATACTTGTGATCAAACGCCAGCCAGATACTGGAAGACATGCCCCAACCGAGCTTTCGCTTGATGATCCATTCACCTTCACCAATGGCTTGCTCGAAATCAAGGCGGGGCCAGCCATAGCCATACTGAGGTGGGTGGCCAAGAGGCTCTGAAACATGAGTCAAAACTTGAACAATGTCGCCGTTAGAATCGACGGAGAAGCGCTGATTCGTATAGGTGACAGGGGATTCAGAGTTTGTCGTCATGGGTATCGAGACTATGAGACCGATATCCGTTTTGCCTAAAACGGAACACGTCTCGGAATTGCACGCGGCGCCAAACTTCGTTACTATCTGTGACTCGTTATGCGGAATGGACTGGGCTCTGGTAAATGCCAGTCATTTTCGTGAGCGGTACCGAAATCGCTACAGGAAATGACTCATACCGAAGTGGCCAATATAATGAAGGCCCCGCGTGATAAATCCCAAAACCATCATCGATGCATCCCGCAGGCAGATGGAATACGACACGGCAAATGCACCGACACACAACCAATTCAGAGCAGAGTAATCGACACGGCGTCGTCCCTCCTCGGATGTTCATAGCCATCGTGCAGAGGGGTGGCTTGAACTTGAATCCAGCGTTGATCAGCTAGTAACAGTGTCAATGTTTAAATCAACACGAAGTAGGTCAAGTTCTCCGAAGCTCTTCGTTATTTCATGTATTACGTTCGGACGATGAATAGATCAAGATTGTTGCCAGAAGAACGCCGAGGTCTCAGGCAGAGAGGCTCTTCTTTCAGTCGACATACATACTGCGTGACGAAACCTCTCGGGAAAGAAGCCATTCCTGCTGCTTGGAACTAAACAAACGAAAAACAAGTAGAAGTGTGCTTCAAGTTATTCTTCCTGAATCGCTGTCATGAGATGCACGTGACCGCGTGGCTGCACAATAGTCAGGACTCCTCGTAGTAGTTTCCTTAGCTCAATTCATCTCGTTATACAGGTATGTGCGTTATATTAGACGCGACATACAACAATATATCTCGTTATACAGTTCCTGTTGCGTCGCGTTGCGAGTCGCTAGCAAGAGCCTTACAATCGCATCTCCTTTTGATCGCCGACTGCCTTCTTCCTGCGGCCTCGATGCGCTCGCTGTCCTAGTCTCCGTTGCTCGAAGCCACCATGTTCAAGGCCTATTTTGAGGATGAGCTTCCCTCCAGATGTACTGGAAGCTAAGCCTGGAAGATATCTACAATAGATGCCCTTTGAGCAAGACCCTGTGTCCGACTCGAGCGGACGACGTGAAATGACCACATGAAACGACAACTTCTTCCGAAGACCGAATCACCTATCCATATTCGCACTTCTCGCACTCATTTTGTTTGCTGAGGTCAGCTGGTATGTACGCAGACTGTTAGGCAAGATCTCAGGACGTTACAAAGCTGCCCTAGAAATAATAAACTCGACTCTGCTCGATATCTTCCAGTGAGCTGAGTGAAAACGTCTCCATACGTCTGACTTTGGCAGCGGCCCTCCTCACCGGCGACGCAGTCGACATGGACGAGGTCGAGGACGACCCGCCCCCGCCCGCATCTACTACTGCTACACCCGACGACCCCATACCCCGGCCACCGCACGCGTTTTCGTTCCTCCGCCCCTGGCTCGCCGCCCTCTGTACTGCCCTCGCCGACGCATTAATATTCGGACTAGCTCAGAAAGAAGGCTCTCGCGCCCCTGGTCGACGCGTACCGCAGGTTCAGGGTGCGCGGCGTACATCCCACCCTGTTCACTCGTGCTCTGCACGACCGCACAACCTTAGCATACAGTGTACCCAGCCCCACGGACGCCTGATCCCTGCCCTGCCTTAACGACCCGCGTCCGTCACCGCCCCGCGAACCCCGTGCCGCCGACGCCACGCGTGCAGCGCACCCGGCACACACTGCCTAGCACCCACGTAGCATCCCATGCGAAGCTGATGCTTGGCGCTGCGCGTGTTAATGTTTGTGCGCTCCTTGCCACGGTGCTATGTCAGTTTAGGTGGACGCTCGCACGCGAAGAGTAGGATGAGGAGGGGCGTGTACAGCCTTTTGACGAATCTTGCGCTGTCTATGCTGTTGCCAGAGGACGGTGAGGACGACTTTAATCTCGCTCTCTGGATTCCTCTTCCAGAGTCGACAAGCGCGATAAAGTAGCCTGCTCCGTGCATCACTCGCATGACAGCGCCTTGGCAGGCTAATACACCATCCCCCGTTTGCCACCCCCATACTCCTGTAAAGCAGCAGCCTGTTAATCATAATCAGTCCTCATCGTTCCTTACACCATGCCCACATCAACACCCCTACCAACCCGTTCCACACCCTCCCGGGTTCCAGCCCCAGTCCCAGCATCCTGTACCATGCGCAGCCGGTTCAGAAGCCTGCCAGTCTTCCGCTTTGGCCCGCCAGCTCCAACTGCGAGATACCCCATTGTCCCTATGCGTCTCCCCGCTTTGCCGAATTCCATTCCACCACTGCCTCCGCCTCTGCCGGCGTCAATGCCGCTACTACCATCGTCGCTGCGTCCACTGCCGCCTCCGCAACCAAACCATATGCCACTACCACCATACCATATACCGCCGCACCCACCATATTCCTTTTCTCCGGTTTCGACGCGTCTTCCCGCTTTTCCGAGATCCTTCCCACAACGACAACCACTGCGATAAATTCCCTACATAGATAGCAAAAGTACTGTTATCACCTGATGAAACGAGATTCTATGTTTGTATTTGTTTTAGCCCAGGGTTGGCACGTGATTTTGGCGGAATTGCTCGAGATCAAAATGAGGCACATCCGACGGATCTCATCCACAGCGCCACCCACGCGCCATAGCCCAACGAAGAAGTAACAACATGTATAAGCTGAACGGAATAGTAGTCGGTGAACAGGAGACTTTCAATGTATGCATTGATCCCACCAACAACATTGATGACATGAAGAAAAAAGTCAAAGAGGAGAACTCTGAGATCCCGTGCTATGCAAAGAAGCTGCAGATCTACAAACTGGACGAGGTAAGGCTGTACAAGTTCGAATAAAGTATCACAATGTGTATACTAACGTCGAATATATTCCAGAATGCTCCACTCGATAAAGTCCGCCCCCACAATGAAGAGACGGAGGTTGGTGTCTCCGACACCGAGATCAGCGCAATCAATGTAAATGCTCCCTGTCTTAATGCCAAAGACAAGGCTACTAATTCTCAATTTTCTTTCAGGATCTGAAAGATCCGAAACACTATGGATATGCATATCCACTCAAAGGAACTCTCCAGCTCTCACAATGTTGGAGCCGGTCTCCACAATTGAGTGAGCGACTGCATTTCATGGTGGTGGTACCAAAGGACCGCTCCCAAAACGAAAGTAAACCTTGAACGTATGACGTATGACACAAGGAACTCTAATATATTGAATACACAGCTCTGCAAATCACAGTCATTCTGACTGCTATAGGCATTGCAGACATGTTTCGCAGAGTTCCAATGTCCTTCAAGGACCCCTCAACAATAAGGGACCTCTCTGTCCAACTCAGAGGGCTTCCGCTTCCCGCACGATCCGTATTTGAAATCAACGACGCTCAAGGGAGGCCGGTCAAAGAGGAGGAGACACTTATTGAGGGGGCTACATACCAGGCTAGATTCCATGCTACACCACCGGCGACGCCAAATCCTCCCGACACCACTCGTGCTGTACCCTTGATCTATCGCACGCGCGCGATCAAGACCATACTCACCCAGTTGATGCGTGACAACGTCGTGCGAGTACGTGCTCCCCCGGCATGCGGCAAGACCATTATCGCCGAACAAGTGGAGGAGTGGTTCAAATTCTACTTCGATGAACTACACCACATAAATCTTGGATGGTATCGCAAACCTTCGACCGCAATGGACCAAATCTTCGCGAATCACCCGATCCTTCTCAACCTGCGTGATCTTATAGAGAGAGAAAAAAGAACACTAATTATTGTAGACGAAGCACAGACGCTCAATTGCATCGACGAAGACCATACTTTTTGGGGAGCGTTGAAGCACATGATTGACCACAGATCCAACAAATCTCTCTACATTCTCATGCTCGGCGTTTACGGAGAGGGGCCTTCTTCGATCGCCTACAACCGAATACTCTCATCCCCCATCGTTTTGCCCACGCTTGACTTTCCAACAATACATTTGGATGATGAGGAATTCGATGTGATGGTTGATCAGTTCAACATGCACACAAGAGGCATGCAATTGACCGGAAGCTGCCGCGATTACATTCGCAGCTTTCTTGGCGGTCACATTGGCCTAGTGACCTCTCTTCTCAATTTTCTTGATCAGAACCCCACTTCACATAAACTTCGGACAGTGCTCGCGCAAGCACCTGAAAATCAGATTCAAATTCACACCCTCGACTTTATCACTGACCATGCCTTCAGGGTGCTTTTGTCGATCCGTTCGATGCCAACAATCGGTTATCTCACAGTCAGCAAAGTGCCACATCTGCTTGAGGTTATGCAAATACTTCTGCTAAATGGCGGCACCCTTGAAAAGTTCCCGCTCGACGACCGACACACTGAAGCCATCGCATGTCTCTTGACCAGCTTTTGCATCACGTCCAATGGTGGAAACTGGACTTTTGCATCACCTTTCATTCAATTTGGACTTTTGCGAACCTGGAGAATGCCGGCCGATTCACTGCCAGACTTCCAGGACTTCATTCAGCATTGTGTACAATCCCTCGACTATGTCGAGCTTGGTCGGAGTCGATCCTCGTCATTTGCTGGTCTGGTGCACGAGGATCCATTCAAGTGCGCGCTGTATGCGAGGATGCACTCTTATCTGCCTGGCAGAGAACGCGTAGACCCAGAGGTAGGTCGATTTTTTGGTCCTAGCGGACGTGTCGACCTTTGGATTTGGCCGGCAAAATGGGCAATCGAAATTTTGCGCAACTATAATGCCGTTCAACAACACGTAAAGCGCCTCACTGCAACTTCTAGCTCGTTGCCAATTGAACAACATATCGTGCTGAACTTTGTTCAAGAACAAGATCCATCTTTGCAGCAACTTAGCATACGGGAAATCTCTCAGCAGCAACATCAAGACCAGAAGATCGTCTGGCACATTCACTGGTCTCCGCGGGCACGGCTAATCGTTTTGCGCCGGAATACAGGACCCGCGGAGAGGTTACCTTTACACGAGACGTCTCTTGTAATCAAGCCTGCCGTGTCTGTTTAGATCACATTTTCTACAATACAATAAACAAATCTTAATAGTTGCCTACAAGTCACTCCGTCTAGAAGCAATTTTGAGTTTAGCAAACGTTCGGATCAAGGTCTAGCGTAAGGTGGAGGGTACTCATATAAAGATGGAATCATCTTCAGCACCGAGTCCCACCGCGCGTTCACCAGAACACCAGGTACTTTTGAAGCATTTCGGTTAACCCTGCACTTCGATCATCCCCAAGCTGACGCGTCATCAATACCTCGACATGCTCCAAAATCATCACCAGAGCATTCCAGTTTACACATCCATGAGGAAGCTGCTCATCCATATGCACAAAGCCCTGGCAACGCATGTCTGATGGACGTAGGAAGTAGCACTCACCTTACCCGGGTAGCTTGTGCTAACGGTTTCACTAGGCGCTAACTTGTTTTGATTTCGTTCTTAAGTTGAAGACAGATTCAAGGTATGACAAACTTTTGAAAGGTGCTGAGGGCGTTGCTCTCCATCGACATCTGTCTGCGTCTTAGCCTATCTACAAATGATAACAATCAAGAGGTGGCTTTGGTGTGTATATTGAGAAATGCCTGAATGTGCTAAATCTTATGACATTATGTACTATCAAGGTTTCTTCTCAAAGCATGTACCAATACTTCAGGGTGTCCCCTATGCATACACAAGACAATATTATCTTTGTCCAGTGGTATAGCTACTTTGGAAACCCATTCAAGCACAGGCAGGAAACAGAGGTGCAAAAGACAATTGAATGAGTCACCAAGATCAATCTGACCAAGCGAATCTTTTGGTACCAGATTCAAACAGGTGCAGGTACGAGACGTAGAATAGCATAGTGGACCCGGGTCGAACCCGTAGAGAAATAACGGAAACAAAACGCGAACTTCGTGAATTACACGTGACCGCAACCATCGATCGAAATCTTGTTGAAACGTGAGCTTTTGGGCTTGAAGATGGTCGCAAGGCGCAGCCAACGTCGCACGAATAGCTCGGTCAGAGTCTATACATCATGTTCGTTAAGGAAGTACGCTAGGCGGGAAACATGGAAAGGCTTCAAACCACTTCGTTGACAAAAATGGGTGTGTCAGCCACACCTCGATCACCCTATAAATGAATAATCCCGCCGAGTAGTCCACCCCATGACTACAATGTCTAGTACATCGCAATCACTCTTATCGACGCTCGGCGGCAAGGATTCATTTGGGACTGGTTCCCATATCTTTGCTGCTATCTTTGCGGCCACCACATTTACTTTGCACGTCGTCCAGAGTTATCTCTTCACGCCGGTTGCAAATGTCAAGCACATCCCGTTACCTTCCCCCGCCCCATTGCCATCTCCCGTTACCCCTACCACCACACGCCCTCTCACTCCGACTCGGTCTTCTGACTTCGTCGAGTCAAGGGCGGACATTTCCTACATCTTGTTCAGCCTCATACTCGTCCTGATTGTGATCCTCGCCGGCGCTGGTAAGTCTTCCGCCTAGAATGCATGTTCTTCTGGGTTGACACGCTCCTCGTTCAAGGCTCCATCTTCATTCGAACGAAGAAGAGTAATAGCACTATCACACGCAATGCCCGCCCTCGAGATCAAGAACAAGAGCAAGATCCCCCGCCAAACATACCCCCGCAACATGATAAAGGGTCCCCCGATGATGCCGAAGATCGCGAAGAACACGAAGATGGTGCGGGAGACCCAGATGACAAGGCAGAAGACGAGGGAAGTGACGAGCAGGACAATGACGATAACAGTACCCATGTCGGCGGTGGCAGCCCCGGCGGTGAGCCAGACGATCCTTCAGGCAGCTCGAACGTTGACAATATCCCGCCCCCGCATTTCGAACCTGACCCATGGGATGTCCTCGCACTCGCCTTCTTGTACATCTTCCTCGTCACCAACATCATCCGCTATGTCCTCCACAAGTACCTTGAACTGAAGATCGCCGCACAACGCCTTTGCATTTCCGCCATCTCCATCATGCCCCATGCCTTCCACAAGTATCTTGTACTGAAGACCACCGCAAAGCGCCTTTTAACATCCGCCATCTCCATCATGCGCCATGTCCTCCACGAGCATTTTGTGTTGGACACTGCCGCAAAACGCCTTTTCACCGCGGCCGTCTCCATCAGAACCAAAGCTAGCGAGTGCTTCGACCATGCATTGCAGCATGTTGATGCTAGGTTCTCCTGGATTGAGAATGTAGGAGTCTTAATGGCAATGGACATCGTTGATACTAGGTTCTCCCGGATTGAGGAGGTGGGCATCTCAATGGCAGTGGACATCTTGGACGTGGGCATTTGGAACAGTACTCGCGGAATCGAAAACGTAACAGTCTCAGACTCAGTTGCGTCCGAGGTGATCATGTTGGATGAGCTGCACGAAGCCAATACCAAACCCACGCTGATTGAGGGTCTCCTCGTTCCCATCTCCTTCCATCTGCCCCGGATACCTGCTTCTGTCTCTCTTGAAGTCCTCGAGCATCCAGAACCCATAATACAACTGCCGCTCCTGCCTCCACCCACCCTCGAAGCCGTGGAACTACCGTCCCTGTCTTTACCCGCCCTCGAAGCTGTGGAACTACCGTCCCTGCCTCTACCCGCCCTCGATGCCATGGAAATACCATCCCTGCCTCTACCCACTCTCGAAGCCACGATCCCGGCCCCAGAACCACCTGTCGTTCAGCATGAGACGTCATCCGCCGAGACAGAGGACGCAATCCTTGGGGTCACACCCGCCCTCGAAGCCGTGGAACTGCCATCCCTGCCTCTACCGACTCTCGAAGTCGTGGAACTGCCATCCCTGCCTCTACCGACTCTCGAAGCCGTGGAACTACGACCCCTGCCTCTGCCCACTCTCGAAGTCGTGGAACTACGATCCCTGCCTCTGCCCACTCTCGAAGCCGTGGAACTACGACCCCTGCCTCTATCCACTCTCGAAGCCGTTATCCCGCCCCCAGAACCACGTGTCATTCAGCACAAGACGTCATCCGCTGAGACAGCGGATGAATTCCTTGGGGCCATCAGCACGATGTCTGGATATGGCGCACTGGTGTTCGGCCTTCGTCAGATTGTGAAGGGATGGATACGACGCAGAAGGCGCACTGTACAGGTTGAGAAGCATGAGCCTGAGGTCGAGGTCGGGTTTGAAGAGGAGGAGGAGGAGGATGAGGACTATAGCAGCACTGCTGTCGGGGAACAGTCGAGCAATGGCGTGACCTCCGACTATCTGGATGCGCATGGATTCGAGGAGGTGGAGGAGTACGAGGAGGAGTACGAGGAGGAGGAGGACGACGGTACCACGGCCGCCGGGGAACAGTCGAGCAGTGGCTATCTGGATGCGCACGGGTTTGAGGAGGAGTACAACGAAGAAGAGGGAATGGAAGCTCACCAGCACAGCGATATACTCGACAACAGCTTCGCCACTGCCCAGGAGATCAGCGTCACCATCGACCCCGCTGAACCAATCCAAGAAGCTCGACCGGTTATACCCACGATTACAGTGTCTCCAAGTTTCGACGTCCCAAACACCCCCGAGCGGGCCATCACGTACCCCAGCGGTACTCCATCCTTCGTGGATGTCATCACAAGCTCTACTCTCCGTCACGAAGGAACACAGCGCCGCCCCGTCATGTCACCCGCTATCATGATGCTCCTTAGTACCGCCGACACGCCTGAACCAACCACGACGTATCCCAGTGGTACCCCATCCTTCGCCGACGTCCTCACCAGCTCCGTCCTCCGCCCGGGTCGCAAACACAAAATGAAACTCAGACCCAAACGGAGACCCGCACCATTCTTTTCCCCGCTCCAAGATACCACAAACGCCCCGTCCTTTGCAGACGTCGCTACCCCCTTCGCGTTCTCTGTTGAGTATCCACGCCAACGCGACACCAACACCGATGCGGATACCGCATCGACCATCAGCTCGGCCACGCCTGGTCCTGTTCTCCGGTCCCCGGCGTCCCGTGAAATCTCTCTGTCCCTGGGCCCCGTGCTTTTCAGCAAGCGCAGGCGGCTCGACGGGGCGGATCAAAGCGCCATACACCCCGCTACACCGTCGTTCGACGGCGTCACGACTTCAAGCCCCGCGGTAGGTCACAACCGCAGGCGGCTCGGTGACATCGGGACTCCAACGCGGAACACACGTATACGTATACGCGCACGTACCTCCGCATCCAAACACACCCCCGGATCCATGCCTTCGTTGAGCGAAGGCCGTCGTGGCGACGCGACGTACGATGAACCCGAATCTGGATCCGAATCCGAAACAAGAACCGAAGGCGATAACGTGTTCGACACGTCGCTGTCGTTTACCGGTGTCATTTCTAGTCCAGCCGTGCAGCACAGCAACAGGTGGCGCGTCGAAGAGACGGAGGAAACGTCCTTGGTCGACAGAGACTCGTTTTCGCATCTCGTGTCCGACCCGACCGACGAGGAGGCGTTCGATCCGACTCGGTACACTCAATACGAGGCGGGAGCGGGTGTGGAGGAGCAATCATACGCGGACCTGAGTGGAAGTGAAAAAAGCATGGAGATCGAAGATGAGGACCACAGCAACATTTACGACCTTGATACTGAGCCTTTTGAGCTGACACCCAGACCTACTCCCGCATTCCTTGGCACGAAGAACGTCGTGTCAGAGGGCGAGCAGGCCATCCTGGACCAAGCGACGCCTGAACATACTTCTCCCGCACCCGCTGACAACAGCTTCGTCTCTGAAGGCAACCAGACTGTCCTTGATCCGGAGATAATAGCGCAAGGAGCAGCGCAGATGTTGCGCCTGCTGCAGGAGGATATGGAGAGAGAGAAGGTAGCGAAGGAGGAGGCGGCGAGAGAGATGAAGCGGGCTGGGAAGATGAAAATGCGGGAGAGTCAGGAGAGCAGCGCGGTGCGAGGAGAAGTGGTCGATGGAACGCGACGCAAGTACATCAGCACACTGGAGGCTTTGAAGCATGATGCACCAGGAGAAGGACGTTTAGAGAGGACCGGTAAAGTTGTGCATAATGAGGTACGTCTCCAAACTCCTTTACCTTGTTGAACCAGTTTACTTATTGCATTTCGTCAGGCTGGAAGCTCTTCCTTGTCCAAGCACAAACCAGGCGAAGCGAATTGGCAATTTTCCAGAGAGAAGATGATTCAAGAAGTGGCAAGAATGAGGGACATAGTCACGGCCGTGTATGCATCTGAGAACTACGATGACGATGAGATTGACAGGCTAACTTTGTTGAATCTTGGCGTTGGAGATATGGAGGGCGATAGACAAGCTCTTTTGTAAATGGATTCGGGGTTCGAGTTGAAGGGTACTACAATCTATCTTTGTGCACTGAAGTATCATGTATTTCACATCATAATCGAAATCTATGGATGAATGAACATACCTAAAAGAAAGAGCAACCCAATCTCTACGTTCCTTTCCAAACAATGGCATCACGAATACATGCTGGCAGGTAGTGGCGAGAGCAAGAGATGTAGTTCTTGTGTGATGGAAACAGAAGGGAAAAAGTCGATGAGTCCGGATCGAATACTGCCCATGATCAGTGTTTTAGAAAGACCTACTCACCTTGTTGACATAGATTGATGGCATTATTCTTCATACAGAGCCAGTTATTCTCGAAGCACTGCTTCAAACCATTGGCCCAAATTCGGAAGTTATTGGGGTCATATGCAACCGAAGGACGATAAACTCAAGTTGTTTGTGTTTGTCATTTTGCAAAGGCCCGATGGAGGGATGGAAACCTATTGGTTTTACCTACAAAACGACTACGGAGATGAAAAGTGGAGTGAGCATCCTCGATGTGAACTTTCCACTTCCATGGTGCGTTTTTCCACAGACGGTTTGGGTGGGGGAACGAGGCTACGCATTGGGTAATGTTGTTATCTTCGCGGCTTCGCGAGGCTGTTCAGAGTGCTAATTGTGAGTGGGAAGAGTGCCACACGGTGCATCGGTAGGGAAGATGCGATCATGGTACATTAATTGCTGATGATGGAGCCATCATGACGTGGAGGACAAGGAGAAGACAAGGACAGGGAAATGCTGTTGTGTTATGATTGAATTTTGTAGAATAAGGAGAGCTGCGTGCGCGTGGAAGTGTCGAAGTTGACGCAGAGTACAATAGGGAGGAAGAATACAAGGACGAGAGGGGTAAAGATGGTTAGACAGATCTGGTCAGGTGAGAGGACTGAGTAAGGAGCCGAGAAGACTCGGATACAAAGCTGTAACAGGCACGGCATTGCTGGACTAGAAGTGATATCAGACTTGTATATAAGACTGCCGCGATCCTGCAAGACTCCAGCTACCATGTCTCCCTACATCCGCACCATCCACACCGACTACACTGCCCGCATTGCGCCCTCCTCTCCCACCAAATGCCCCCCGGGCCTCGTACCCGGCCCGTCCTTTTCCGTCCCATCGCCCTACACCCGCCGCCCCCGCCGCCGCCCAGCGCCAACCCCACTACCCCCACTACGCACCTCCTGCGCCTACATCAAATTCGATCCATTCTCCGACGAGCACACAGAGCCCACCACGCCCGTGCTCTACCGCACACCCAGCACACGCCTCGTCTCCGCGTCTCCTCCCCTATCCCCTCCTCGCACTACGCTCATCGCACCGCCGCCGCCACCGGCACCCCTCTCCCGGCCGCTTCTTGCACCGGCACCGGCGCCGGCACACATAGACCCGAATGCCCGCTCTAAACTCGTAGCCGGCATACTCCTCAATCACGTACATGCCGTTGGCCGCCCCATGCGCAGGAGGAGCTCCGACGGGCCCAGGGAGTACGTCAAAAGCGGGCTATCCAGCGTCATCTCAGTCGAGACATAGGCTCTGCCTTGTGACGCGAAGACGGATCCACACAATGACAGTCAAAAGATACAGATCAAATTGATGGAATCAACAGAGTGATTGTGATCAGGTCAAACCAGGAACAGCCTGCAGATCCCCTTGATAGCTCTCCCTTGAGTTGTTATCATTATCTTTGTTATGCAACATACTCCAATACAATATGTACCAAATTATTCAAATTTCTCGTGAATTGTGCCCGGCCTCACCACTTGTGTGGTGTGCATATAAATTGTGCAATTTGATCATCATAGGGACTCCACTCCAAAAGAGTTTGGCAACGAAAATGTAATACCTCATGGCAACTACGATCTTTCTGGTTCACAAATGAATTCCTGCATTGAGGCCAATGACACTGGTAGACATCGTGTGAACTTATGTGGCCTTTTCCAGTAAAGGTGAGATGACCAAAATACGGACTAGCCAGACTGGCTACTTACCCTTGAAATACTCTTTACTGTTGAATACTTTACCACACCCATTTACAGGACAGATAAAGGTTAGGTGTTTCTTTCGCTCGTCTTCACTTGGATTCTCCTTCCGTGCTAACCCTTGCGGCTGAGAAACAATATTTGCAGAATGGGTGTCCTGGCGCTTGTTCCCCTTCTCTACAGCCAAAACAGGTGATCTTGGAGAAGAAACAGAGGCCTCGCGAGATTGCGCAATAGTCGATTGGTAGCCACCTGGTGAGGCATGAGGATTTTGATAGGGTTTCAAGAAGGAATGCTGCCGTCGTCGAAGGTGGTGCTGGTGGCGATACGATGTTCATGTTCGTCAGGAAAAGAGCTGAATCACAAAGGAGAGCGAATACCTTGCCAGAAGCATCAGACATAAGGATGAGACGGCCACTGGAGGTAGGGAGGATGCGGTCCAGAATGGCAGCTAACTCGACAATGTCTATCGGAAGACTGATTCTCTGCCGAAAACTGATGCTGGACAGATCACTAGTTCTTTCATTCAATTGCGTATTCAAGGAAATTTGCATCTCTAATAGGGAGATAATCTTGGAGGTCGTTGGACGGGCGTTTGGATCGTGTTGCCAGCATTCCTCCATCATCGACCAGATCGAGGTGGTCAACCCCCACTCACACCACGATGGACTGCCATACGGAGGTCTCTGTGGTCGAGCGCCTGACATTACCTTGAGCTCGATGGTAGATTCTCGTTGGATGTCAGCAAATGGGACTGTGCCTGTGAAAATCTCGGAGGTGTTGAGTATGATGGACGATAAGACCAACAAATTATCACCAAAGTACCTCGAAGCAGACACAGGACCATGCATATATATCACTTTCTATCGTGTTCTTGACGTCTGTGTCGTCCTTGACATCGAAGAGCTCTGGAGCTTGCCATCGGACGGAACCTCCTTTGGAAACAGCGGAAGAAGTGGACGTCCATGCCAATATCTGCGGATCTGACATTGCAGAGATGCCGAAGTCGGTGAGTCGTGCTCGGCCTGCATCGTCGACGAGGATGTTAGGCTATGTGGTGCCGATGAGCAAAGTTAAACTCCAAACAAAGAAGAGTCGGATGCACCCCTTTCAGGTCACCGTGAACCAATCCATTCTCATGTAGATATCGAAGGCCCCTTGCAACATCAGCTGCCTAGATTCGCGTAGTGTGTTAGTATCTGAATCTGTAGATACCACGCGAAATGTCGAGAATTCGACAGATTTTACCAGTTGGCTGCGATTGACTTGGGGATTATTAATCACATAAGTCCGAACATCGCCTGAGTTCATCCAGGGCGATACAAAGCAGACTCGATTATTGAAGCGGAAAAGTCCATAGAAAGGGAGAACATTCTCATGTTCCAATTGTCCCCAAAGTATGCTTTCCCGAGAAATTTGCTGCGTAGTAGCCGAATGATAATAGTACATCGGCCTAAGGCAGACGTACAGAAAGGGCTCACCTTCAGAAGATATTCAACCCGTGTATTCTGGTAAATCCGGATCGCTTTCAGACACACTACTTGGCCATTGAACTTGCCCTTGTAAATGTCAGCGAAACCTCCGGCTGTGACTGGAAGCTGATCGTCTTGCTCTATGTTCCCAAGTTCATAACATGTAGGGAACAACTCCGTCCTTTTTGCTAGCCTCTGTGTAGCGACAGTTAGATGCCGTTTAAATGACCTATCTAGTCCTTGGTCTATCCAAGAGCTGAATGTGTACGCAACAATTAAAAGGGGTTCTAAAGATTTAGAGTGAATTTACCCATTGGAAAGCGTCGAGCAATCTCTGGGCGTCTGTTCCTTTGCATCCCAAGACGCGCTTATACAGTCCAACGTCACGAAAGATGAACTGCAATCTGCGTACGAGGATAGTAACCTCGTCTGTGTCTGGATATTCAGTTGAATTCTCCAGCTTGGAATATTGGGGTTGCAAAATGCCGAGCAAAAGGTATGGTTTCTCCAGTCGCGTCTACACAGCATGATGGATTCCACAGCAACGGATTTGCCGACAAAGGAAACGAGAATAATCACGTGATGAAGGCGACGTCATTCCTAACAAGCGTGCGCTGCGTGAGTGCTGGCTACCCATAACCCTTGCTGGCAGCAGATCCTACTGTTAACGATACAGACAGCGAGATCACCTCAAAGGAAACAATTTAACTTACTGGACCTAAGGAACTTGTCTCTCCTTGATCTTAATCGCCTGCACAACTGTTCTTTAATTCTCGAGAAACTCTGGTCAACTGAGGTTGATTCAGTATATAATGGATTGTACGAACTGTGAACGAAAACAACGTCAATTTTTCTGCGAAAATTGCTTGAGAACACAGTGAGTATTTATTGATCTCCGGGGCTTAGATAGAAAGCACTAATACCAACTGGCGTTGACAGTATACGCGACTTTCGTAGCCAGACACAACATTTCGCCTCTGATCGCCAGGACCAAGTTCTTAAGGCGACTAAAGCACTTGCATCGATTGAGCCAGCTAGGACACGGCGAGCCACGCTTGCTGATTATCAGACGAGGGTCGATGAGGTGTTAGGGGCGCTGACGCGTTTGAGAAAGGAGAATGACAAGAGTGCGTCTCAATAGCCAAGTTCTCATTTCCTTCAAACTAACGAAACTTTTTCTACTCTGACAGAACGTGAGAAGTTGCGAATTCTACGAGAATCCTTTGCCACCCGGAGGCGTAACCTTTCCGCAGCGAATTTGCTCCCACACCCAACACCGGCATATCATGGTACGCAACGCCAGGCACAAGAACTCAGTGCACTATCAACAACCCTTTCCCGTGCGCGCTCTGGGCTGGTACAAGAGCTTGTGGAGGTCTTCAATATCGTCGAGGTGGGTGGGAGGCCGCCGATAGGCGGGAAGGCTGGTACCAAGGGGGAGTGGACAATCGGGGACTTGATTTTACCTGTTCCAGGAGATATACGTCGTGCGTTCCGTCCTGTCCTCACTCAACCTCCAAAAGGCTGATTCTTTTGTCTTTTGTTTCGGTGATAGGATACCCCCCAGATCATATCAACGCTGTCATAACTCACACAATCCACTTTCTTTCCCTCCTTACTTTCTACCTCGGAGTCAAGCTTCCGTTCGAGATCATCTGGTCCGGCGGTAAACTCGGCGTCGGATCTCCCTCCATTGGCGCAGGGCGCGGCTCCGAGTTTGGTGGATGGGCGAAATGGCACTCTCGACACCCGTTACATCTTTCCTCTGCTTCACTTCCTCTTTCTAATAAAGCCAAAGAAAGTGAGAAAGAATGGAAGGATACAGAGATCTCAGCGACACACGCGGCGGCGGATTCGTATGTGGAGCAGGACCAGCCGCAAAGCTCGTTCACGACGGCACTTGCTATGTTGCTCTACGATGTGTGTTACCTTGCGTACACGCAGAACGTGGATGTTCCACTTGCGCAGGCGGGGGACGTATTGAGTAATCTGTGGAGCGTATGTTGTAGTCCTGACCTTGGCAAGTTAGTCGGCCACCTCTCTTCGTCTTGATTCATCAGAGCGTAACTGATATATTTCGGTAGAAAGTCCCACGAGACGTTGCCTAGGCTTCTGCCGCCCACACCACCTGGTTTCAGTCTTGATTTTGCGCAGCTCTTGCAGGCAACGACGGCACATCCTGCGTCAAGGATGAGACCTAGGTCAGCGAATGTGAAAACTCAACTAAGGGGAGGTAGCAGGAAGGAAGAACCGAGAATTGTGGAAGAGGAAGATGGATGGGATTTGGTAGAAGATGGGAACGACGGGTTTATGTGATTGACTTCTGGTGGAGTGACATATTTTGTATTGCTGTGCGTTGTAGTGTAACTACATATACATCTCCAAGATTGTATAGATTACTATGATCATCAAGATTTCTATCATAAAAGCTGCAGTCCTATAAGATAAATACGACGAGTATAATGCATTTAGAAATGTTCGTCACTTCCAATACCTCCATGATTATATGCTAACATAAGCTTACACATTTATCAGTACGGCCGTACCCTACATGCTATCCGCGCATTCCATTCTGGTCTGCAGAAATATACGGAAACAAATTGCGGTGATTTCAGGATAATACAATATAGAAAGTACAAGTAGTGCCCACTAATAATAATCCAACAGTGAGCCCATTACATTCTTATTGATAACTACATAAATTGTGACCCTGTCGAATGATGTCCAATCAAATACTTGATGAAGGTATCTGAAGTGATTGTACAGTTTCATGTATACCTGCAATTGAAAATGGCCCACGGATGAGGGCAATTGTCAATGCCGGGTAAACAGCCTGCAGAAATTGAACATATTACAAATGATAGAAAAAGAATGGTTCATACTGAGATGGAACCATAAATAATTGCAATGACATTAAAAGCAAGATTTGCAGCAACATTATTGGAACTGATTGCAACATCCATTATAATATCTAAGAGCTGTAATCCCAGCTATCAAGTCTTTGATAGACTAATTGACTTTTTGAACACACCTGGAAAACAGCATAAAGAGCTCCTGCATCTGCCAAGAGATATAGAATACGCTGCAATTTGAATGACTGGCACTGTTGGCTATCAAGGTTTTTGTGTAAGAATTTCAAATGTTTCCTGTCATTCAAGAACTTCAAAGTCATCATGCATGTGGTTGAAAAATGACCAAAGTATACTATACCATAATGTCCAGCCAATGAAAAATGTTGCAGTAGAGTTGGTCAAGAATGACAAAATAATAGATGTGATACTACAAATGTAAACAGCTGTCTTGTTAGATTGAAAACCAGCTAAGAGGACACTAGGATTTGAGAAAAGTGACAGAAAGACAAATGTGACAACTGTATATGTTCTTAGCATGTATATGTAGAACATATATTATGAATGTGACACACCAAGTGTACAGATCCAGAATGTTATAGAAATACACAGTGCCCAACGCCTTTGAATGACAACCCATGCATGCCATATGATGAAGATATCATTCATTACTGGCTACAACAGTCCAGTTCCAGAGTGTGGAATTAATTTGGCTGTAAAACACTCACAGGGAGATATTCAAGCCAAGTAATGACTACATTCCAATTTTCAAGACTTGCATTGACATGATCGACACGTTGCTGAAGAGGTTTATTGTTTCCTCGGAACAATCTATATTCAACAATTGAAGTTGCAAATTGTACCAGGATATTTCCGTTAAATGCAGCAATACCCAACCAGATGACTGCGAGTTGGCATTTTGATCGCCACGTTTGAGCTGGATGTCTAACAATAGTGTAGATCAGGTTTAGTGTAAATGCTTTTCCCAACACCTATCTTACTGGCAAGCAATAATGATTGTAATTGGCATTAATAAACCTGTGGAGAAGTCAGTATTTTGTGTTAAGATAGGGAAAGGCATAGACCATAGAAAAAAGTTACAGCTGTTGTTTGAACAATCCAGTTCACCAGTATACCCTGTCCAATGCCTTGGAGTATTTGCCGTTCATCAGGGGTCATAATTAGTGAAACTAGGCACAGTGGTAGAGGGGAAGAAGGTGGATTCCACTGTCTAGATTAAGATGAGTTTTATATTAATTTCAATATGTGAACTAGACAAATTTAGTTAACTCATGATAAGAACTTTCGACGTGGAGAATGATTCAAAGACGTGTTGCATGGTATATGCGCCACTGATGATTACAAGCACCGAAGATGATGATCAAGTTGTTCGTTGTATTGCTCGCGCGCTAGCTCACTGGACCATTCGTACCTACGGCTCTGAATACAAGGTCCGGCCTCATCCAGCCACCAATTCTTCTTCGTTGTTCGTGTATTCTCTGACAACAAGATAAAACAAGGGTCACCTATGATAATTGTGGTTACTCAATACATGTCGACAGATTGCGAGCCATCAATCATAGAACCTGATCTTAAAGAGTGAAACAGGTGATGTTTCTATCGGTTTCGAGTGGAGCTCAGGAGAGGCAGCGAGTGAGGCTTGTAAGCAATTACAGCGCGTTTCATAACGATAGACCCCTTCCAGTTACCCCTTGTTTAGTTTTTGGTTTGATTTCCACTCCCCCTTGCCGAACTCCGAGGTTCCGCCAGGACTCAGCGAGCTCATAAGAAATGAACCTACTCACTCTGCTTTATTATGAGACGTCATCTGTAGATAGAATTGAAAAGGCTAGTTTTGCGCCTTGCAACTGTCAACCAGTATTCATACAAGAAGATTGGTGAAATAATTTGTGTCAGTATTCAGACCACCAAACAAAATCGGACGAAATCGGACACTTCATCGCCGTATAGGTGATGTTGTTAAGTGGATGGATGGACAGCTCTGAAATGAATCAGAGTGAGGAGTACGTAGGAGTCAGGTTTCTGGCCCAATCTATCGGTTTCTTAAAGTTGCATTGAAAGGCAACCTGACTTACTGTTATCTACACTCCAAGACCTACTCTGATGAAGTCGATCGATTTCAGATAATCATTGGACATCATGGTATTAGATAATTTGTCCGGACCTAGAGATCAAACTGGACGGGTCTATCGCTTTTTGAAACCCGCTGTAAACAACAAATCTGTCAACCGTCTCCGTGATATCGTTTCATCGCAGTGGCACACGTTACAAACAGCCTTTAATCCTTGTACCGACTGTAGACCCGCGCGTCTGCTGACGAACCTGATTGCGCACGAGAAGAAAGACGCAAAGTCAATCAAGTTGCTGTAGTCACCATCGCACGTGCTCTCGGCATATGCTGCGCGCCGCCGCTGTCGAATGTGCTGCTACAGGTCTCTGCGGTGCTCGAGGGCGCCGACGAGGCGCTGGCGCGGTACGCCGCCGCGGTCTATGAGTGCAGGGAGCACCTCGCAAGGATTAAAGGCCTCCGAGGACGATCCAGGCGTCATCGTACGCACGCCCGGGGGGATATGGATACCAACAGATTACTACAGAATAACTAGACTGATAGAGCTTGTTGTCGCCGTCGCCGTCGACCCACGCGCACTCGGTACACGAACCCACGTCGTCAAAGCTTGGGGCGGCGCAGGCTGAGCTACAGGTATGCGAAGCGACGCCCGCGCAGAAGGAGCAGGTGCTGCAGCGCGGACGCGTCAAGGCGCTGAGGGCGGGGCTTGGGCTGCGTTGCCGCGCACTAGTGGAGTGTGGTTGGGTCTGGGCTCAAGTCGGCAAATCGGCACTCGAGGCGCTGCACCACGGTGAGTGAGTGTATTTTCTCTCTACGTTGGTAAGTTGACGTTGGCTATCTAGACTACGGACGACTAGACGCCCGCAGGTTCCGATTCGCAGCCAATTCCCGCGCAGTCACACGTCCTCTCCTGGCGCATCACAGAAGTACTGTTATGCCACCTCAACATCACTGATAGATGGATCCGATGAACTGTCATAGAACTCATAGTAGGGCAGGTTGGTGAGCTTAGAATGCGTAAAACCCTCTGCCTGCCAATGAATGTTGAGTGCTTTTGACATTGAAGATCTCATTTATTCAGAGGCAACAGGCCTGCACCGGCCCTTGACCGGGTCCTTGATTGCCACTGTCTATCATAACGATCAATAGCTCCTGCGCATCATCCTGCCTGCTCTGCCCTTCCCACAGTGATCCTACCCTCCGTCTCATTACAATCAATCAACCAGCCTTTTCCCCTACCACCACTGCTGCCCGATGGGAGGTAAGCCCTACCTCTCCACCCCACCTCATACAAATCACCCAGTTCCTGCTTATCATTGTCGTTCGTCGTCGTCTGCTCATCATTGTCCGCTCATCATTGTCTCTTTCTCCACCCTGTCTCATCTGTTGACAGCCGTCTTACCATTAATTTAGCTTAGCATCACAGAACCTATATTTCCTCCAAGGTACGTATGATCTTACATGACTAATTTTACGTGTTCTCCAGTCTCTGCACTTGTAGCTTTCTTTCGCTTTATGCCCTTATATTGCCTCACTTTGCATGGTCTTTTAGTGACAAAAACAATCAAGCCATGACCACTCAACATCTGGTCCGGCGGAAACTCGGCGTCGGATCTCCTTCCATCGGTGCAAGGTGCGGTTCAGAGTTCGGTGGATGAGTGAAATGCACTCTCTGCACCCGTCACATCTTTCCTCTGCTTCATCTCCTCTTTCTAATAAAGCCAAAGAAAGCGAAAAAGAATGGAAGGAGACAGAGACCTCAGCGACGCATTGTGGCGACGCGACTCCGATTAACCGCACAGCCACGATCAAAATACTCACTCTGGCGTTACACGCCCGCGGGCGGCAGATTCGTATGTGGAACAGGACCAGCCTCAAAGCTCATTCACAACGACACTTGCTATGTTGCTCTACAATGTGTGTTAACTTGCGTACACGCAGAACGTGGATGTTCCACTTGCGCAGGCGGGGGTTGTATTGAGTAATCTGTGGAGCGTATGCTGTAGTCCTGAGTCGGCCACCTTTCTTCGTTGATCCATCAGAGCATACCTGATATATCTTGGTATAAAGTCCCACGAGACGTTGCCTAGGCTTCTGCCGCCCACACCGCCTGGTTTCAGTCTTGATTTTGCGCAGCTCTTGTAGGCAACGACGGCACATCCTGCGTCAAGGATGAAACCGAGGTCGGTGAATAAGAAAACCTAACGAGGTATCAGGAAGGAAGAACCGAGAATTGTGGAAGAGGAAGATGGATGGGATTTGGTATAGGATGGGAACGACGGGTTTATGTGATTGGCTTCTGGTGGAGTGACATATTTTGTATTGCTGTGCTTTGGAGTGTAACCACATATACATCCCCAAGATTATATAGATTACTATGATCATCAAGATTTCTAATATAAAAGCCGCAGTTCTATACGACCTCAGGTAATAACAAGTTTACTTACAACTCCCATGGACGAACGTCTGGCGACCCCTCCCATTATCGATGATCCTGCCGATGAAGATAATAGTGGACACAACTTCGATTGGTACTATGGTGAGCATGCCGGCGGTCATGTCCTTCCATTCGGAAGGCACAAAGGCCAGAAGATAAATCAGATGAGCATAACGTATTTGTACTGGTGCGAATCGGATAAAAATGTTCGTCACTTCCTATACGTTCGACATTGTATGCTTCATAAGCTTATACAACTAGGAATATGGCCCTACCTTACGTGCTAAATACGCCTCTACCCTACGTGCCGTCCGTGCATTCCATTCTGGTCTGCAGAGATACGCGGAAACGAACTGCGGTGATTTCAGGTTGCCGTTTGGCATGTATCGAGGTAGCAAGATTAGTGAATGCCCCGAGCGATACCTTTCGTGGGCAATTAATAAACCAGATCTGACCAAACAAGTAAGTACACTATCGCCTGGCTCGGGGAGCGGTTGAATTAATCTGACGCATCAATAGTATGGCATATTCTTTGAAGCTGTCGCAAGGTGGCTTAAACGTCCGCTTCAGCATAATCATCGACCTTTAGCTCATAAAGAAGAGGATGAAAGAGATCACAGCCAGTTAAGAAATTTATTCGTACAACTCCGCGTTGTATAGAGTTCAATTTTCAGAATCACAAGAAAGTTTT
The DNA here is from genome assembly GCA_017657275.1 of Termitomyces sp. T108. NCBI lineage: Eukaryota > Fungi > Basidiomycota > Agaricomycetes > Agaricales > Lyophyllaceae > Termitomyces > Termitomyces sp. T108. The sequence goes on along the minus strand of JAGGAU010008353.1, from coordinate 13,296 downwards.
TGCGAGCAAGTTAGTTTGCCTGAGGTTAAGTAAGAGAAAGAGACTTGGACAACCAGAAAGAGTAGCGGAAGGCATGGAATGGCAGGGAAGAGCATATACTTGTTGACAATACATTGATCGCTTCCACTAACAAATGTATATACTAATACAACACTATATAGGATAGTCTTCTGGAAATCGTAGGACTTGCACCAGTTCCTTCCAGTGTGGTAACTCAAATAACCGATTTGAAAACTACATTAACCTCACGATCTTGTGATTCATGATTGATGTTGAGGCCAACTGTATAAAAACATTTCACTTGCCCTTTCTATCCTGTCGTGTCAATTTAACAATAGTGAGAGTAAGGGCATGCTTCTCAAGGTCTGTGAGAGCCACAGGAGTCGGGAGCAATCCAGAATTTTACTGAATCCATGGCAATGATGGCACAGCATTGGCCGCTAGTGAAGCGCCACGCAACCATACTTAGACCAACTCTCACATCCCTTGCTTTCAGCTGATCTAGGCGCCAACGATACAGACAGTGAGATTTCGATACTTAGGGAAATCGTTTCTCCTTGATCATTGGTCGGCGTCAATTTTTCTGAGAAAAATCTTCGAGAACGCAGTGAGGATTTGGTGAAGTCCGGAGCTTATCGAGGACTGATCCCACATTGGCGCTAACAGTATACGTGACATTCGTGGCCGGACACAATTTCGCCCTCTGATCGCCAGGTTACCAAGGTGTCTGGTCAAGCCAGCTCAGCCTACGCTTGTTGATCAAAGCCTTTTTATGTCCCAAAAAAGCAAGAAACAAGGGAATCCTTGCTATCAGAGACGTGGTTTTTGTAGATTGAATTGACTCCCACACCAAACCACCGGCGAATCTTTGGCGCGCAATGCCAGGCACAAGAGTTCAGTGCACTTATCCTTTTTCGTACGCTTTCTGGACTAATACAAGCGCTTGTGGAGGTCTTCGATGTCGTTAACGTGGGTTCGAGGCTGCCAATCGGCGGTGAAGCTGTGATTACAAGGGAGAGTTGACGATTGAGGATTTAATCTTACTGATTCCAGGGGTATGCAATGTGCGTTTTGTTATCCTCTTGCGCAACCCTCCAGGATTTGTATGTGAGACAGAACCAGCCGCAAAGTTCGTTAACAACAGCATTGCGATGTTGCTGTATAATTACCTGTTTCCTGTAGTCTAAGACCTTAACAAGTTAGTCTGTTTTGTACCTTTCATTCTTGATCATCAAGCTATAACTGGCATACCTTGATAGAAGTTCTCACGAAGACTGTGGTGGCTTCTCCCACCCACGTCGCCTGCTTTGATTGCGCACAGCTTCTGTACGGCACACCCTACGTCAAGTCCAAGACTCATGAACGTCAAAATTCAAATGGAAAAAGTTGACAGGAAGGAAGAACCGAGTATTGTTGAAGAGGAGGTTGGATAAGAATTGGGAACGATGGGTTCGTGTTATTGTCTCCCCGGTAGAGGGTATTTCTATTTCTTGTCTTTATGTACGTTTTAACGTAATCTTATTTACTTCCCAAAGGCTGTCAGGATCATTCGCACTGCTATTTAAGAAGCCCCAATTTGATGCCGTTGACTCAGAGCTCATACCGAGTTGACTCTTCACTCCCATGTCCAAACGTCCAGCGACTCCTCCCATTATTGCTGAGCCTACAGATGTTGATAATGGTGAAGATAACTTCGGTTGGTACTACGATGAACATGCCGGCGGTTACGTCCTATCGTTCGGAAAGCACGCGGGTCAGAAGATACGCGAGACGAGCATAACGTATTTGTACTGGTGCAGCAGGACCCTGGACAGAAATGTTCGTGGTTTCTCGTACGTTCCCGTGATCATTTTCTAAGAGACCTTCTACAAGTAGGTACACGGTCCTACCATCCGTGCCATTCAAGCATTCCATACCGGTCTCCAGAGATATGTGAAAACAAACTACGGTGACTTCAGATTTCCGTTTGGACAGTATCGAGGTATGAAGATTAGCGAATGCCGCGATGATTATCTTTTGTGGGCAAAGAGTCAGCCGCATCTGACCAGCAAAGTAAGTACACTACCAACTGGCTTGGGCGGCAGTACGTCTCATCCTGTATGATAGTATGGCATATTCTTTGAGGCCGTCACAAGATATCTCGAACGTCCGCTTCAAGAGAAAGAACCTTCTGAGCCATCGCATCGGGAGTATCGCCGCGGGGGTCGTGGTAGAAATATCGTCAACGCACGTGGTGTGGAGGAACGAGGCAAGGATCTCATAGAACCTCCTTCAAGAAAAGATTCAGAGTACGCCCATCGTCCATCTATCCATTTTTCACCTCAAGTTATATCCCTTCCTGAACAGAACTTATGTCCTACACGTTGGCCTTGGAATCATGCAAGAAAGCAAGAAAGCGTCTGATGCCAGCCTGCAAAAAGAATATTTAGGTGGCGGAAAACCGACGTCTATCTCCGATTCGAAACCATTGGAGCATCCTAACTCTGCGACCGTGAAACTACAGGAGGAACACTACGAGACTAGAGATTATGTATCGAGACATTCCGCGACAGTATTGAAGCTACAAGTTGCTGTATCTGAGGAGTCGCTTCCTTCTTCTGTAACCCAGCAGAATGAAAGGAACTTGAAGGAATCAGAGAAAGCGCAGGTAAGCATGTCTTTAGACACAAGTATATGGTTAATTGAAGAACGCTTTGCGTTTTCGGACTCAGGCACGAGCACGGCAAGGAAAGAATCCTATCATTGTCAGTGTCAATCCGCTCGGAAAGTGGTTTCGGAAGCCGTCAGTCAAAGTGTCGTGAGTCAGTCGAGATGACGACTTCTGATTTGTTTTTTCCGCTTATTCTTCACTTATTCAGGTGAAGTTTCAACGAACGTTTGGTGATCAGGACATTGTCGAGAATAGATATGTTTCGTCTGTGCGATATCCATAATCAACCTTTTTACTTTTGATTATTCAATGCTGCTACGTACCATGGCCCCTTCGAGGACAATGGTACGCACATCAATTGGCCATTGTTAGAGGCTTGGGCAAATTCAAGGTGGCGCAATAAGAATCCGCTAGTAACAGCGCTTTGAAGCTTCTTTCTCGCCAACGCGATTTCGAACACGACATGACTTAGTGCGAAATGATATCGTGACAGAGAATGGTGCTGACGAGAACCCACAAATATGACAAAAGGATTGACTTATGCCTATAAAATGTACTTTGATCTTCAGCGGGAACCATATAGAATCGAGACTTTACCTCGTCGATATCCTTCTCCAGACGATATTTTGCATGTGACAACAAATCTTTAGGCAGTTGTACAGCAGTGACAAGACAACTTTATCGAGGCAGTCTCAGCGGATCGGCACATGTGATAGCTATATGCAGAAGGCAGTGCTTCTGAGCGTTTTGTATAATCATAATTCATCAAACTCAAGATCATCGTCCCTGAGGGCATAGACGCAGAGCAAGTGCAAACAAACAAGCAAAAGCAACTGGAAAGTCCTTATGTAGCTCGTGGGAGTCACAAGGTTTTAGTTAGGAGGGTTTTACAAAGAGACATCAGAGGGATGGTCCCGATGCCAATCAAGACTCAAACTACTATCGAACTCCAGAAGCAAGTGGCCTGCTATCTTTAGACTCACTATTTATCATTGAACTTGTAATGGATGCTTATACTTGATTGTATCTCGCGGTAGTCGCCGAGTGAGAATTATTAGAAGTTCAGAATATGCTACTTACTTGGGTATGACTTCCCATAGGCGGCTGAGCTGTGCCACCTACATTGACTAGTAACATCTTGCTAAACCGATTGTCTCCCTCAGGCCCCTCGACGAGTTTGTGTCCATCAGAATCCTTAGATATGGCCCCTGGCTTCTCTCCTAAAGGCGTCGGGTGGCCGACTGTATCGTCCGATGAGGACGAAGAGCCGGTAATGCCGCATCCAGCCAGAAAACACTGCGCCGCAGAATCCAGATTACAAGAACACAAACAAGACCCAGAACAGTAAATGTTATGGTTTTTTCCCCGAAGAAGCATTGGGCTATAGCTAAACTTCGCATCAAATCAGAGTCGAGAGGAGGAATTGTGCGATCCAAGTAGTTCGAAGCGTTCGAAGACCAGCGGGTACATTCGGAGGGGGATCATCGAGAGGATCCGAATGAGTGAGTGGTTATATCTACAACACTGTTGTTCAATCTGAACCCTGAGATAGTTGAATGGAAGGATACGCGCGGAGAGCCGTCAACGCGTCAATGTGTCAGCCGGCGGGTAGCGGCGTGAGTACTAATGAGAAAACGGCTAAGCAAAGCATCGACCAAGTGACGTGTATGAGTTCAATCGTGACGAGTGACATGTCACTCAGCCTGTGCTCATTGACTCTCTGGATGTGTAAGCCTGACTTGATTGGGTCTCACGCCGGTCATGGATTAACGCACATCTTGAAACCCACTTGCACCATTAATATTGCCTAGTAAATGAGGGGATCATCGACATTGTCTATGGGAGCAAGCCTCACCATGCCTTTGAATGACTACAAATTGACGTTGATGGTCGGCTTCGAGCTCTTGTGATCGTCGTTGCTTCGATCAGCCTATAAGAAGAAGTGCCTTGATATAGCCAATCTCGCCGAACTGACGGCCATCGCGACACAATCGCGCACACGTGTTCCGTGTCGTCGGCCCGGGGTTGGATCCATACAACCAACAGATCGATCTTTTTAGATTGAGCTCCGGTGCGCCTCTAATCGTCTCTTTGAAGCTTCAGAAGGGACTAGGTAAAGCCTCTCACGCGTTACATGAGTATGATAACCAACGTGTGAAGACAGATCTAATTTGACGAAAAGCAATGATGACGTCAGGTGGTGTTGACACTGACTCTTCCCAGAAGTTCCACAGGAAGCTTTGAATAACTCAGCTGACCGTCGCGGTGATTGCATTTTCTCACCCCCAATGCATATATAACGGCGTTCTCATATTGTCCTATTTTCTCTGTTGCTCAGTAATCAACTACCATGGTCCATACCTTCACACACGAATGGAATACTCCCGTTTACAAGGGCAAAACGTCCTTCCCTACTGGCTTATTCATCAACGGCCAGTTTGTTGATGGATCTGATGGAAAAGAGATTGAGTGAGTGATCTTTTAAGTCGTGGAGACGATTACTGATTTGTTTGATCTTGGAAAGAGTGATCAATCCGAGTGCGTTGAGAGGTCGATTTTGAGATCAAAGTGTGCTAACACGATGATGTTTTAGCGAATGGCAAGGTGATAACAAAGGTTTCAGAGGGAACGAGAAAGGATGTGGATACCGCTGTTGCTGCTGCGAGGAAGGCTGTTGAGACGACTTGGGGGCTCAATGTTTCTGGCGCGCAGCGCGGTGAACTTCTCAACAATCTCGCGAACCTGATGGAGAAGAACAAGGCAGAGTTGGCGGCTCTTGAGGCATTGGACAATGGTGCGTGATTTATTGCGTGTTCGTTGAATCGATTTTTTCTGATCATTTCTCCAGGAAAAACTTATGATTGGGCGTTCGGAACTGACCTGACATTTGGTATCAGCGTCATCAAATATTATGCTGGATGGGCCGATAAGGTTCACGGCCAGACTATTGAGGTTTGTTCATATACAATCATGGAAGTGCGCAATGTGCTTATGTGTTTTACAGACTGATCAAAGAAAACTTATTTACACTCGCCACGAACCGATTGGTGTTGTTGTAAGTACAATATCTACTGCTCCGGTTCCACGTTAAAAATAATGCGGTCTTAGGGACAAATTCTTCCATGTGCGTTTTATTCCTCACATATTAACATGGAGTCTCACTTCAGACTGACATTTTACTTGACTATATGCAGGGAACTTCCCTCGTAAGTAGTTTCCTATCGATCAATGACAGTACAAGTTCAATCCCTAACTCCAACTAGTTCTACTCATGACCTGGAAGATTGGTCCCGGTGTGTATTCGCACCAAGACTTTTCTGTACTCCCTTACTCATCCGTATCTTCCCAGCACTGGCAACCGGGAACTCCATCGTTATCAAGGTTAGTTCCGCTCATCCTTCTTTCTTTCGCCACCTGATCTTTCCTTCCAGTCTTCAGAATTCACACCTCTCACCGCCATCCGCATGGGCCAGCTTATCCAGGAAGCCGGCTTCCCGCCCGGCGTCGTGAACATTCTCACGGGCTTCGGTCCCATCGTCGGCGCCGCCATCAGCGAGCATCCTGACATCGATAAGGTGGCGTTTACAGGTAGCACGCTGGTGGGGAGGAAGGTGATGGAGGCTGCTGCGAAGAGTAATTTGAAGCAGACTACCCTTGAGCTCGGCGGGAAGAGTCCCAATATCATCTTTGACGATGCAGATCTGGAACAGGCAGTGAACTGGGCTGCACACGGGATTTTGTGAGTCTCCGTGGATATCACGTGTGGGAGGACAGATAACTGATACTTTTGACAGCTGGAACCACGGACAGGCGTGTTGCGCGGGTTCTAGGATCTTCGTTCAGGCTGGCATCTACGATAAGTTCCTTAAAATGTTCACGGAAAAAGCGAAGGCGATCAAAGTTGGCGATCCCTTCCTCAATGAAACCGACCAAGGTCCCCAAGTTTCCCAGCTTCAATACGACGTAAGCCTGCCTGACTTTTTTCGACCTTGCACTCATCACTCATGAATATCTGTACTAGCGCATCATGGGTTACATCAATTCTGGAAAGGAACAGGGTGCTACAGTACACCTAGGTGGTACCCGTCATGGCACGGAGGGATATTTCATCAGCCCGACTATCTTTACGGATACCAAGCCCGATATGAAGATTGTCCAGGAGGAGATCTTCGGACCTGTCGGTGTCGTGATTAAGTTTGTAGATGAAGCAGATGTTCTCAAGCAAGCGAATGATACGGGTGCGTCTCTCCTCTCTTCCTTATCTCCTCTGAGCTCCTGGATGAGGTGCTGACGGATTGGGAATGAACAAACAGTATTCGGTCTTGCGGCTGCCGTGTTCAGCCAGAACATCAACCGCGCGTTGGAGACGGCGCATAAACTCAAGGCTGGGACCGCATGGGTCAACTGTGTCAACCAGCTCCACCCGAATGTGCCGTTTGGTGGATACAAGCAGTCTGGTATCGGGCGTGAGCTCGGAGAGTATGCCATCCATCAGTAAGTCCTTCTGATCTGTCGTGTAGGCAGGAGATGATCAATGATATGGCAGCTACACCAATGTCAAAGCCGTGCACGTCAACTTCGGACATAGGCAATAGAAACGTTGTGAGGAAGATATGGCAAATATCGATGAGAGGACACTCTGACTGAATGTATCATATTCATATGTATGGATGTCGAACATTTTGTAGTACGAAAACCACAAAATTTGTCCGCTTTAGGGTGTGAATACCAAGTCCAAAAGTTCATCAAAAGTGCCAAGTGAATTGTATCAATCGAATCTTGAGGAAGCTTGCAGCGTTAAGCTAGATAGCGCAGATAGACTCATTTGGACTCAAGATAATGAGCCGAACTAATATTAACTTACCTAGATAGCGCAGATAGGACGTAGGTAAAGATTTACGTGAATAAAGTGTAACTAGACCATAACGAGACGAACTGAGGCATGCAAGAAAATGCTAACAGCCCGAACACACGTGATCCAATACAATGCCTACTTTTGCCATTATATCCTGACAGATTGTCGTGATGCTGATGCTTTGAAGGGGTCGACATGCTCATTCACCTCATTTTTGGCGATGTAAATAAAAATGAAACAAACTCCAAATGTATTCAATTATTTTACGCGAAGTCCATCCGATTGTATAAATCCGTAAATTAGTCTTTGTCACAGCAAGTTACACGCAGCGGTGACATGCCGAAACCGAGACAAGCAGGAGAGCGTCCAGTGTCCTCGTGCTTCAGAATAAAGAAGGGAATGAAAATAGTTAACTAATCACGTGTGCGCTGCGGCACTTCCTCTATCCATCGACATCGGTAGATTCAACAGTTTTTTCGACGCCAGGATCTCCAGAGCCATGTGCTTCCAACAACGGGAATCGAAGTTGTAGACGACAGGTTGTCAATCATCGATCATCCTTGTTTGATCGATTCTTTGCCCCTGAGTGTTTTCTCATTCGAGGTGTGCTGAACCCTTTTTGGTTGCATACGTGTTGAAACGCAATTGGATGTTTGTTCCGATGTTTTTACTTGATATGGTTTCTACGTTGTGATGAAACTGGCTAGGGATTGTTAGGGAAGAGAAGACGATATGCACTTGCGGTTTTCTTGCCGTGTACGGATGCGTCGTCCAAGCCTGCATACATACTACCGATGACGTACCGTTGAATGGCGTGTAATCTCAAGAGATCATTGATCGATCATTTTCCACCAGCAGTAACGAATCCATCTGGCCGCATTCATCGTGTCAAGAAATAATGCGGCAATGAATCCTAGGCCCTAGGCCTCGACGTTCAGATTTTCAACCTTTGAAACCTTATTACAAATCTGGATTCATTATTCCGCTCAAATTTGCTCATCTCTTAGATTTGCTGTCGAACCCTTGACATCATCAGAATTTACATGGTTGCTCAGATAGTTCCAGACCCCGTTCTCACTGGACCTCATGCACATGGCTCATGGCTGTATTTTCGTTGCATCTCGAAATATGGATGCTCCCGTGACAGATAGGGAGCTTCTGCCAATTCGATCTCCTTTTTTGTCGTGCGCGGATGGTTAAAAACCCAGATCTCGCGAGTCTTCCAGACCCCAATTATCAGGAAATCAGTCTCTTATGGCCGCCGAAATCCAACAGCTCTCAGACTTGATTGCTACCTCCGTTTCAACATTGCTTCAAGCATGTAAAGACTGCGATACACCCTTCCCAGATCCAAACCAGCCATTGACACCACAATCGGAAGCATTTCGAGCCAGCCATGTTGTAAATGATACGACAAATATTATCGCTGCCTCTGCGTTACAGCTTGTAGCGCGTGTTCTACCACCTCATATGTCATTGATGAACATTGTGTCCGGGGTGTGTCTCCAGACTTTTACTTCAGTCAATGAAATAATCTTGAGTATAGCACGTAAAGAGTGCTGCACTACGCACCGCATTAGAGCTTAATGTGACGGAAATCTTGCGTGAAGCGGGGCCACAGGTGCGCTACTTTCGGCTTTGTCCCCCTTCATGGTCAATGATATACTACGACGTCTACAGGGAATGCACGTTGACAATATCGCAAAGATATGCGATGTGGATAGCAACAAACTTGGTGAGTCTTTCCCAATAACACTCGACTCGATTCTGATAAATCACTTCTACCGTCAGGAAGGCTCCTTCGTATGTTAGCAATAGACCATTGTTATAGAGAGGTCACTCCCGATGTCTTCACGAACACGAGGATATCGACTGTCCTAGACAGTGGAAAATCTGTCACAGACATTCTTGAGAAGTATACGTTTTCATTTCATGTCCAGGTCAAGATTGTCACAGCCGCTCAAGTCCAGAAAACAAACATGAAGGAACATCAGGACTCGTAGCTTTAATTGAGTACTGGTAAGCCCTATTATCTGATTATATGAGCACCTTGAACAGGTATTCAGCATTGGCGATGGTGCCAAACTTTCATCGCAGCTCCTTGAAAACATCAAGGATCCAATTACGGGCCACTCTAATGAACCAAATCATGCCCCTTTTAATCGTGCTTTCGGTGTGGACATTCCCCTCTGGCTTTGGTATGAGTTAAGGGAGCAGAAATACCGTCGTCGCCGGTTTGCCATTGCCATGCAAGGTATCGCACAAATGCAGCCTCCTGATCTCTTGGATGACGGTTCGTCCCTGTGAGAATAACTGTGGAGATACTTGGCCTGATATCGAGATCTCAGTGCTTGACTGGAAAGCCCTTCCTCAAGGATCAATCATTGTCGATGTCGGGGGAGGAATCGGGACATCTTCAATCGCGGTTGCAAAGAAAAACGATCATCTCAAGATTGTTGTACAAGATCTCCCAATGATATGCGCGGAAGCAACAGCCGTGCGTCATGATTTGTTTCTTCGTTGCCAGAGTATCAATCTTGGATCCTCCAGTATTGGAACAAGGAATATCCTGAAGTTCTCGATACAGGCAAGCTTTCTTTTGCACGTAGGTATCGTATATGCTGTTTCTAGATTGAGTCTCAGGTATTGTACACACAGCCCATGACTTTTTCGCCCCCCAGCCCGTGACCAACGCTTCTGTATTCATCCTCAAGCAAATTTTACATGACTGGTCAGACCCGTACTGTGCTCGTATTCTCAAGGAGCTCCGTGCTGCCGCAACGCCCGAGACTAAACTTATCGTAGTTGACAGCATCATTGCCTACGCCTGTCACGATCCTACAACTGAATCAGGCTTGAATTCTGACTATAAGGAAGCACCAACACCTCTCTTACCCAATTACGGCGCGGCAAATACAATGCCCTACTTTCTTGACCTTTCGGTACGCGACCTGAGTCTGGCTTTCTCGCATGATGATCCCGATTGTACAGATGATGATGTGGGTTAATGCCCAAGAGAGAACGATCGGACACCTGGACACCCTCTTGCGAAGTACTGGGTGGCGGATTGTCAGTGCTAAACGCCGTGTCCCTCCTAGCAACTTCTACGAGCCCGTAGTTGCTGTTCCCGTCTAGACATTAATATGGTATTTGGGAACACCCTCGTGATATAAGTGATAATTGGATCTTGTTAGATGGCTTACTGTCATAATTTGGAATCAAAGTAGGTCACCCTACTCCTTGAAACTCTCACTGTATCGTCTGTGTAGTATAGAACGAACCGTTTCGACATCGAGCCAGCATTTGTTTCAGAGACCTGGAAAGCGACTGAATTTGAGCTGCATAATGCAAAGTGGTTGAACTTCTGACATCGCAATACAACGATAATGTTACTATATGATGCATATTTTTGTCAGTATCTGGACATTGCTAGGACCGCGCGTCAGAGACAATGTCGGAATTGACGCCGAAGACACAACTTAGGCGCCCGGCGGATGCGAGACGCAGAAAATTGGTAGTCTCGATAGGTCTGTTTCACAATCTGAATTCACGCTCTAGTCACAACGACCTGCATCTGCGGAAGTTTCGTCCATCGGCCTTTGTGAAATCAGATCGACGCCTCGGACTGGGAGAAGATCTCCAGGTAAGAACGATCTGGTTGAGGTTCTGTTATGTTGAACATCCAAGGTATACAAATGCCACATGCGCTACATCATGAATCCTGCGTTCGCGTTGTAAGATTTCGACACCTTAGCTCTGCAGCAGAGTCGTGTTACCTGTGATAACCTCAAAACGACGCGTAGACATGAAAGTCAAGTCACGGAGGTCCCGCATGTCTGTCAACAACAAAATTTACGCGAATGCAAGTTTGGTAGACCTTGGCAAACAAAGGACGAACACACGTTTCAACCACTCACCATCAAGTAAAGTATCCATCATGAGACAAAACAAACGTGACAAAACGAACTTCAGAATGTCTAATGTTGGACTCGCTTAAGCCATCACAGACACTGACCGGACCATCACCCTGGCCACCTTTGCTTTGAATAGCACAAGTATATAAAGATACGTTACATGACTAGCGCCCTCAGTCGATTATTACGGACTGAGGATGAGTAGTTACCATATTTATTGTTACAACAGACGTCTCACTGTACTCTTAGATTAACCTTGTATTGATCTTAGGTACAGTACAATGAGAGTCGATTATGACGGACTGAGGATTAACCTTGTATTGCTCTTAGGTCTGACAACATCCCGGCTTACATTTTAACATCTAACACCTCAATCAGTTAGTCTACCGGGTCGATGATTACATTTTCGATGGCTGTGCAGGCATCGACAAGTCGACTTGCGCACAGTCATAATCACGACCAAGAATATCCTTCATGCGCTCTGTTTTAGATGCAAATAACGGATTCACAATCTATGCCGCACCTAACGGCTTTCAAAAACATCAAGGTGAAGGGCACAGTATAAATTCACACATCAAATCAAGGCATGCGCACGACAAATCGATTACCCATCTTCTTGGTTGATCTGATTGTTTGTACTACATTTTAAATACTGGATCTTTCACAAGAAAGCCACGAATACCCTGCACAAAGGCGAGCAGATTCTGAACCCTGGATACTGATGATATGTAGCATTAGGATCACCCTTGAGCATCCCACATTTCTATCTGCCACCACATACCTCCACCATGATGCGCTATGTCATCCGCACGATAGTGGTCCACTAACCTTTGCCCTCCAGCCCACCTTTCCAGATCTTCCGCTACCATATACTTCAAAAATATGTAGATGTCTGCTACTCTCTCTCGCCCTGACTTAGTGTTTGTGCCAGAACTGCCATGGTGCGCGGAGACAGGATATGGCCTGGATATGGCCACTAACAGTTTGAACCATGTCTTTGATCTTGCGATGCAGGCGGATCGAGATCATTCACGATGTTGGGCCAAGTTGAAACGGAATTTGAAGATCATGTCTTGATAGTTTGGAGGTTTGATTTTGTGCGGGAATCATTTGAGCGCCTCAATGCTTCCTTTATAGATTCATGTTACTAATCGATGTGAAAAAACCCTGCTTTCTATGTAAATCTACCTCTGCAGCTTGTCACGAAATGAGATTGTTGTTCGAATGACTCGGAAGATTTTGTGTTTAGCAAGGATCAGCCGCCGAAACGGCTACTTTTCGATTTTCTTGATGTAGCGACGTGGATATGGCTATGACTATATATACTAAAATGTATACTAACATGACCAAGCTGAAATGACAAGCACAACGAAACAAGCCAGAATCCGAATTATGGCTAAAGTCCAAAATGATATCGGGGAGTGGTGGGTGGGTGCGCAAAGAAAAGAGTACGACTATGCGAATAGAATTCTGGTAGCCCAAGGTATAGATAAGTTTTCAGACTAAGTAAAAATAGAGCTTACTGTGCGGAACGAACTTGCTAGTTATAATATATATCTTTAGCTAGTTCGTTTATCTGCGGTGAGTGATGAGATAAACTCATCGGCTGATAACTGTGAACGACCTTACTGCTTAGAGTAGTGATGCGTAGGGTTCGGAGTAAAGATCGACTGTAATGACTGTCACTACTCTGCGCAGGTCGTCAAACTGTCTGAGTGCTGTGCCCGAGCAAGCTTTCTGCTCACCTATCTGAGTGATGATGGTGGTTGAGGTTTGGTGGCCTGGTCAACCGGAGGAACGATTGTTGACAAGGGTGGGGTCTTTGCCTGCAGGTGCACGTGTCACGGGAAAAATTTTCACTCTCCTGTGACCACTCA
>JAGGAU010008352.1:0-38687 GCA_017657275.1 Termitomyces sp. T108 | reverse complement strand
CAGTCATCCCATTCGAACAGTGTTTTTGTCTCTTTCTCCCGAGGACATATCACGTGAACAAGCACATTCCAATAGCGACTATTGTTACGGTTAAACGTTTATGACAACGTTCAGTTTCTAATTCGCTCAGGGTTTTGGGCGCTTTCTTTGTCACGAGTCATGTACATGGATCACTCAATGCACGCCAGTCATGCTGCCTCTGGCGGCCATGATATGCCCATGGGACCCAGATGCTCAATGCACATGCTTTGGTATTGTCTAATGATCATCCTAACTTCGTATTGAAATAACGTATGAATATAGGAACACTCAGGTTATTGACACATGTATCGTCTTTCCCTCATGGCATATTCGGAGCACACAAGGCTTCGTATTCTCTTGTCTTCTTATCGTCGCGCTAGGTATCTTCTATGAGTGGCTTCGTGCCTTCCAGAAGCAATATGATGTTCGTCTCGCACGTTCCCTGATGTCCGATGGGAAGGGCAAAGGACGCGTAACTCCAGGAAATAGTGGGCGAAGTAGCCCCGAATGTGGTTCTGAAGACAGTGGGCTGTTAAACGGCAGGAGAGTGAAGAAATTATCGGGAAGGTACATTGTTGTGAGTTCTGGTCGAAGTCTCTAATGACTTCCAATGCAGCATACCTGTGCCACTAATATCCCGTCTGATCCGGGCATCGTTGTACGGCTTCACAGTCTTCCTGTCGTTCTTCCTCATGCTAATCTTCATGACATACAACGTCTGTATTGATCCATCTTGTCGCCTTGAATTTTGTTGATATTTTAAATAGGCATATCTCATCATTGCGGTAGTGCTTGGTGCTTCCATTGGGCATTACATTTTCGGTCCAAGCGTCAATGTGAATGATTTGTTGACAGGAACGCCTAAAACTATGGCGTGTCATTGATTTAGAAAGAGAGGGAGTACTTGGCTTGTGGCTGCTTTATTTACTACGGGAATCTATCAGTGCTATCTTGTGTTCTCTCTACGAGTATAATATGTACACCAGATTTCAATACACTCTATGCCACTAAACAGCATTCAAGATCCATCTTATTCATCAGATGAAAGTCTCAGCAATCTGATCACTAGGAGCTGACTTGTTAGGTACGCTTAGTGGTCCGCAGAACCGCCAAAAAAAACCATGATGGAACTCATCAATTCCTTGAATATTGAGGAGCTTTGGTAGAGGTAAACGGATGATTGAAAATCGTGGAATTAGCCATGCCATAACCATCGAATTAGCTTGCAGAGAAAGAATGAAGATTGGATTAGAAATACAGCGTACAGACGCTCAAGCCGTCTTCATCTCAGTGTCCTCATCCTTCTTTGTTAGACCCTCAGCAACTAGCAACGTATCGATCTCCGCAGGTCGATAAATTTTTGCTTTCGGTTGCTTTGTTTCAGGGTCGAGAGTCAACACGGCGAACTCAACTGCCGGCAGAGGGAGAGACAGTAATCAGAAAAAAAACTGAAACAAGTGTCAAGTCAAAGACAACTCACGCTTCTCACTACTCAGCGTCGTACTGTCCATCGTCTTGCTCATCGTCCTAAGCACAAGACCAATCGCGTCCTTAACCTCGATTGTGTCCTTATACTCCTGCTTGAGAAGGCTCTGCGCGGTGCCATTGTTGGCGCCGATGCAGGTTGCCTTCCACCCAGAATAGTTGCCTGAAGGGTCCGAGTGGTATAACTGAAATTGATAATGAGGGTCATAACCCGCGTAAAGCAGAGAGACACCGAATGGGCGAAGACCTATTTACGAGTAAAGGAGCGAAGATGACACAGATTCATGAGATTGTCGAGGAACTTTCTCGATGAGGTGACGTACCTCCGTACTGCGTATATCCCTGTTTCATATCACATAGTCGCTGAGCCAATAATTCGACTGGTATATCCTCGTTATACATGAGCAGATGTCGCTGAGCCGCCGACCGCGCGAAATTGATGAGCGAGTTCGCATCGGCCGTAAGTCCTGCAACACCGCCTATTACATTTCTAATATCCCAAAAAGAGACCGTGATCGTCAATATTCCTGGTGTGCATTCAATGATGTCCGGAGAGGAGACGCACGAATTCAAAAGGTAGATCTTTTCACCACTTCCTCCGTATCCTCCTTCCTTTGCACCTGACAGGTCAAGAAGCTTGCCAGTGACCTTCTTCTCGGCTGCTAGAACAACACCGTCTTTCGCCAAGACGCCAAGAACTGTGCCGGCGTGTGAGATGGCTTCCATGGCATATTCGACTGAAATGGGGTCGGATAAGTATCTTGAGGGATATATAGGTGATTACTGACTCTGATAGAGCCGGCCTGAAGAGTATTAGTTGATCTTTATAATATGACAGAAGAAAGTTGATATACCTTCTGGCGAAAAGATAGTTGTGCGACCTGATTGAAGTTCAAGTTATTTAGTTCAGAGATTTCGAGTCAGTGATCAAACTTACTGTCGTAACGTCTGGCCTGTATACTTGAAACTTAGAGGGTAGATTTCAACGAATGATAACACAGCGTACCATGACGAAGAAGTGTGTTGGGAGGAGGGGGATTGAGGACAAATGCAGGTGACTGACGCGTTCAGGATGCACACGCGTCGTTCGCCCAATTCGGCAATGGCCGAAACGGGTTATTCCACTTTTTCATCATTATATCCTGTCTCCTAAAAGCATATATGGCTACTGTGCAAGCTGCAGAAATCTAGGACCTTTTGTGACATAGTAAAAAAAATCGGACCGCTATCTCAATCAAGGTGGTCAAGGTTGAAGTTGGTAGGGATTGGAAGAAGTTCAACCACCTCCATCAAACACTGAAATTCTTCGTGCTCAACTGGGGGAAGATTGAGATGCAAACTCTCATCCGTTTTCCTGCTTTGACTGTCCTCGTCGTCTGTGTCTTCACCATCCACGCTCATCTCCGATTCTTCGGAATCACTGTCATCGTCTTCCCAATTGTATGATCCGATACTTCTTCGATACGGACCCCAACGGACGTTGCGTGTAAGTCCCAACATCTGCCTGACCAAATCAAACTCCAAATCATTCCCACATACTGGCATCTCGATCCAAACATCCTGGTCCCGCCAGACTTGCTCGAAGAATCCATCTCCAAAAGGCGACTGCTGCAGCGCTCCATCCGTCAGTGCATCAAAGGCATACTCCACTCGACCGCCCTTCCTGAAGAAAAAGTCAACACCCCTCTCCGACGCGCTTCGCGCAACAATGGCATCCGCGCTCAACGGTTCATCGTTGCTGTTAAGAAAGTCCGCGATAACAGCAAAGATAGACTGCCAACCGATGTAGAATGTCTTGTACATGGATGAGTGGAGATGCGGTGGCAGATATTCAGACACGCAGTCAAGTAGCATCTCTGGGTCGCATGGCATGCGACTCTTGAAGAGGCCCATCGTCAATGGGTTGAACATCGTGTCATTAGCGTCTTCAGCGTTGCCTACCATTTTCGTTAGCTTAAGTGAGATATTTAGATCTCAAAAAGGATCAACCAACAATATAGGCGGAATCGCATGCGCTTGGATAACCATCCTCCAGCACACACGCCACATGTACAACCAAACTTGCGGTTGGCTTTGTACTGACACAAGGTATCTGGCATGGGCGATTCCTCCATCGCACGCTTCATCAAGAACTCGCATTCTATTTCGTCATTCCCGTACCCCTTCCACACGCCTGTCATCGTTTCCAAGAATGTTCGCGAGGATTCCATAGTAGCAGTCAGACTCTCGAACGGCGTCCTGCCTTCGATGTTGTTGGTATTCTTCGTATCTTCCTCTACGCCGAGTTCTAGGAGTACTCGTACTGCAGCAGGATTAGCCGTACAGAGTGCGAGATGGATGGGCGTGTATCCGTATGCGTCCGGCTCGTGTATGCAGGCTGGATTTGTTTCATAGTGGGATTTAATGGTGTCAATGGCTTCTTGGCCTTTCAAATTGGTTATGGCAGAATGCAAAGGATATTTCTTCGCGATGTCTTCACTCGAAAGTCCTGTGATCTTGGAACCATCAATTTCGCTGTTGTCGCCCATTTCAGTGGCATCTTCCTCAAGAGTAATCGCGCGCGATGGATGGTCAGGGTCTGTGGAATATCCGAAAAAGTCTGTGCGTCCAACACGACGGAAGCCGTTCTAAATTCAGAGACACTAGAATCAGATACTCTATCTCAGGTTCTGAAATGACACCTGCCTTCTTAAAGAATTTGACCTGCTTCTTTTTAAGCTCTTCGTATTCATTTTGCTCCATTCTTCCAGCTGGTTCTGGCCAACACATAATGGTATCGATCCCGGTCTCGATATACTTGGATGCAAGGAGACTTTCGATCATCTTCGATCCGAGTCCCTTGCCACGAAGCTCCTGAGGCTCAGTACGCATCTAGACAGCTGAAAACCTCAGGACAGATACCTGGTCGTCGACGATCATATTCAACACGTAGACGATGGTGCTGTCGTTGATTTCCTTGCCCCAAACTCCCGTACCGCATCGATTACCCGGCCGGTAGAGCCACGGTTTCACATGACCGAACTTATCAAAGAAAGCGAGGGAAAACTTCTGGAGCTCGTCGCTGTGGTCGTCCATGACCTCAAGAAATGCACCCCTGCACAGGTGGCGCAGGATTTTGACCGCATATAAGGACCCGATGTGGCCTAGCTTCGGATGAGTTACATTCAGGTCTATGTTCCTGAAGATGCGGGGATGATCGCAGTTGTCTTTCATCGAGAACGAGAACGAACAGTCATCAAGTTGGAGAATTTCGGAGGAGGCCATGGTGGTGGTGTTGAAGAAGGAAGGAATCACGAACGATTGGGGAGAACTTGATCCTTGCAATACAGTGACGTCAGATTAGGATCCAGCAAAACTCTGCTTTTTGATACCTTTCATATAGAAATTTCCTTTCAAGGACGTACTCTCTGCTGATTGACTGACGGGTCTGTGAGCACGCACGATCTTATTACATTTGAGAGTCCAAGTAATGTTCGGACTTTCTTGTAATTTTAAAGGCATCTGATCAATCGAGGAAATGTGACGGCCTGTGGCGCAATTTCTATACTTACGTCCCTAATATTTATGGTCAATAGTTGGATGGTAGAGATTGGGTGCCCGTAAACCATCTTTCTTGTGCGCGACTTTCGTACGAATTATCTACGAAATCAGGATCTACTATAAATTCGGTTCATTGCACCGAGGGTGCGTCGGATCATGGTAAGCGTTTCGAGTATAATCGCATTTGATCCAATCTGTGTAATTGAATGATGAGAATACCGAGTTTCGCGCTTGACAGCATGTACTTTGTCATCTGCTCCATTCAGTGCCGCATCTACACGTCCGCATGATCTTCCAGCTAAGGTCAAGGTCAGGCATGCGATTTCAATCTGATTGACACCCATGGTATATAGTGGACCCTTGATAATACACTTCAGCGCTCTATGGCCGCATAAATCACAAGTTGCACGTTTGGGCGGACTACCCGTCGTCAAGAAGAATGACATGTAATAAGAGATGTGTACTCGACATTGAAGCATTTGTTCAAAGCCGCGGCCGCCTGAGAACCAGTACATTGTTATTATATCCAAAACTCAGTCAGGCCTCACCTGACAAGTGCGACGTCAACTTGGAGCCTCAAATTGAGTGATGAGTACTTAAGTAAATCATTGAACAAAAGTTTACATAAAGATATTGATGTGATCAAAAACCGTGCAGAACGTTCTTTTTCTGATTTCATTCTTTGAACTCCGTGTATAGCATCTATTCTTTCCTGCCTTTTTCCTAGGCCTTGGGCATCACCGGACCGTTTCATACGGCTCATTAGTCCTTTTGACGACAGCAACTTGTACTTTCGTTGTGACGATTTGCCACCCCATGTTCGCGCTGAACATCATAGAAGGACAGAGTCTGGTCTACCATGTTCCTCTTCTTCAATTCTAGGTCGTGTGCCTCGCCAGTGCCTCAAAATGATCCTCGTCGTACTCTCCGAGTTCTACATCAATGAGCCTTTAGCGGTTCGATCTGGCTCAATGGTAGACCTGCCTCGGTTGGCCAATCTGACGGCTGCGCTCACCCTTGTGATGCAGTGTAACACTCAGTATTTCTCGCGAGCATAACAACAGTCTCGTCCGCTACAGCTATAACTAATAGATCGTGGGATGCACTGTTTACTCAGGCTACAGAGGGGAACAATTGCTCGCAACGAGGGCTCATATCTCGTTTTTTTATGAGTCACTGATCACCCGCCGGCAAGTCTTTCTGCGCTCTTTCCCGCCATAAAAACTAGCCCATTCTAGAAACCTCCAATTCTCCACGGGTTGAGATAGAAATATGTGTCGCTACTGTCCAGTACATTACTGGTCATAGACGTGTCATCATAAAGAGTGCGAGAAAGTACCCGGGAGATAGCGGACTCCATGAGCAAGAAATCCTCGGCAATTATCTCTATTGGTGTCTTCGACCAAAAAAACTATTTTACACTCCTAACCAAATATCAACACTCGCTGGATACACTGTCAAAGGATTTTGTTTGTACTTAGCCTTGAAAGTCATAGTCGGATTGATACTTTGTCGGAATATCTGTTGCAGAAACTTGATAGATGTATCTGTATGTTACTATGGGTGAGATATATAGTATGACAGGGTTCGTGATTTTACTCTTGTCCTGTCTAGAGACATCAATATGTCACTGTCATTCTAGTCTGACCGTGGACAAGAGGGGTTCAATGGATTTGTAATTCTATTCAATCCAGATGTTGTAAGTTTGCCGATACGTATTCATGTCCTCCGAGCACTGAGGTCAATAATTATAGACAATCAGATATCCATGTTTATGTCCGGATTTCTGATGGGGGAAAGCGAACACGATTGACCAAATTGAATTCCAGCTCAAACTTCTAATCCCAATTATCCCCATGATGGACATTGTCACTATCGAGAATGATTGAGTAATGTGCCGGTTCCTTCTTGGTTTAAAAGGATCACAAGTCGCAGTGGAAGTGGGTAGCGGTAGCAAGTCGTATCCACTTCAACGCAAAGATGAACCATTGCTATACGAGTAAGCTCAACTGCTAGGTCTGGATGCGTCCAATACTTAACAATTCTTTATGCAGTCGCCCTCTATTTGATACTTGCAACATGCATATCTTGTGTCGTTGGCCTTGACTTCACAGGTGCAAATTGGATTTGGACCCCAGAACGACCAGTTGGTGGTTCGTATCCTGCTGGAAATGTCACCTTCCGCAGGGATTTCACAGCCACTAATGGCAAAGTCCCCATCTCTGCCAACATTCTTATAACCACCGACAATGCCTATACACTTTACGTTGATGGCAAACTGGTTGGCTCTGGAAATACTTTCACTTCCGCTCATCGTTACTGCATACCTCTTGTGAACAGCTGCAACGTCTTTGCCGTCGCTGCACAGAATACCTTAGTATCCCCGGCCGGTCTCCTTGCTGCCGTCCAGATCCGTTATAGTGATGGTTTCGTTGAGACCATTGTCACTGATGGGGAGTGGCATGCAATAAGCGGAACTCCAGCTGGTTTTCAACAATGCGCATTTGATGACAGCCTTTGGTCTGCAGCTTTCGTTGAAGGCCCCTATCCTACCACTGCACCATGGAATCAGCCTGAGTTTGCTATAACTATTCCTCCTGAAAGCCAGGACCCCGGCCCATCATTGCAGTCCGCACAATGGATCTGGACCAACGAGCTTACTGCACCAGGGTCTAGTGTGCCGGCCGGTTCACGTGCTTTTCGTAAGACAGTCCTTGTGCCCAATGACGAACTTGTCGTACAAGCGAAGTTTCTCATCGCCACCGACAACGCATTCACCATTTACGTCAACGGCCTTCTCGTTGGATCTGGTGGATCATTCACTGTGGCTAACCGTTATGTCGTAAACTTCCCTCCGACATCACGCATTGTCATCGCAATTTATGCAACAAACGACGCAGGGCCTGCTGGCGTGTTCGCTGCCTTTGATCTTGTCACCTGCAACTGCTCTGATGATGTTTCTTTCGTCACCGACGGCTCGTGGAAGTACAATCTGCAGACCCCAGCAGGATTCATCGATCCTAACTTCGACGATTCAGCATGGCCCTTGGCAGTCACTGAAGGCAGTTCTGGTGCCAGCCCATGGGGGTCAACTACAATCCCGGCAGCCAATTCCCCACAGTCGCCGGCCGCCCGCGGTGCGCCTAACGCACCTCCTGCAGATGTAGTCGCATGAAGCTAAGGGTCATCTTTCCACTTTCGCTGATAATTCCTGCGTCCTTTGATCTTCTCCAACTCTCGGCCTTCCTTGTTTCGTGAGCTTCATCACCTTAAGGAACTCTAGTCCTTCTATTTCTAACAAATGATTTTTGAAGTCCTGTTTTTATATATCGCGAATCGTTTATGCAATTGTGCGCCATAACATTGGAAACTTGAATTATAACTCTCACAAATTGGTAAGGTAAAATTTCTTTCGCAGTCTGCCAATACGCCTTTCTGGTGAATATCTTTCTACCTCTGAAAAATGAGTAAATGCGATGGAAGATGGTGAAAATATCAATCGCGGATAATGTTAAGTCAGGACGAACTCAACATATGGCTGATCTTACCAGACGTTTCCTGTATACAATACTACCTTTGTGACTCCAAGCACTCGTGCTGCAACAGATGGCAGAAACCGTCCGTGTTACCAAGTTACACATATCGACCTACGCTGTATCAATAGCCGTATCGGTAACGATAACGTCACGATAGACCTAGTAAAGGGGCAGACAAACCGACCACCGCCGTTTCCTCAACTGATCTAATGGTATCCTTCGTCAACCCCTCCTGAAGTTTCTTTTTACTGGCAGACTAGCTACTTGAGAACCGTTGTAATTTCTATATATCGTGTCGTACAATTTCAACCGTCCGTCTCAATGATCAACAAGATAACTTATCAATGTCCCCTTCAAGTATAAGGCTTTCGTGTGTGTTGCTGCCCGTTGACAACTCACCAAAGTTGTTTCATGGTCCCGAAGATGATATTGACAATCACAGCTTTCACAACACCGGCAGCTGAGTCGTTCATAGCACATGGTGTGCGCTGAGTCAACGCTACACTTGTAAAACGATAAATATAACACAGCGAGAATTGATCCATTTTTTTGATTGCTCTTGCCAAAATGCATTTTTTCATCATAGGAGCAAAATCGCAAGACAGATCTACGAAATTCTCAAAATTGACTGGAATTCTTCGATGCATAACATATCGAACTGAATTTTTGAATATGAATCTGAGTCCTTTTCCCCTAGGCATCCTCTGTATGCCTCCATCCCACTTTTTCATCAGATGTTCCCAAACCATGTAGAAAAACAAAAACAAGAAGTGGAATTATATAAACGCGTTTTTTTTTCGATCCACTTATGTACGAACACTGGCAGTGCACCGACTCTACCAAACTAGGATGTCTAAGCGCACATCACCATACGAGAACTCTGTCCATGCACTCCGTTTTCGGATCATCGATCTAAAATGTCATGCACGTCATGTTCCATTACAAACACTACACCTCTTCATCAAATTGTGATTTTGTCTGAAGAATGTGTTGTTGCCTAACATGGTTGGGGCGCGCGAGTCATATCGAGGTGATAGATGAGTATGTAACTTCTATTCAAGACTTCTCAAGTTCTAATGTCATGACCAATGAGCTCATTAAGTCCTTCTACCGCCTTCTTGACTTGCTCCTCTGTGCTGTCCTGCAACGATACCACAACAACGTCTTCCTCACCTACTGGGCTCTCCAGTGTTTTCAACTGACTGTCAAGCATCGATGCTTTCATAAAGTGTCCTGGGCGTTTCTCCATACGCTCGCGCAAAACGTCCTCGTCGCCGTCAATAAAGACGAAATATGTCGCGGGCAAATTTTTCGGTGTGGCCGCTCCTTCGACTTTCCGCCGACCACGCAATATCTCTCGGTAGTAACTTCTTAGGGCAGAACTGCTTATCACAACACCTGGCTTCTGTGCTTCCTTGGCAGTGTGATTGAGTGTTATCGACTCGGCGGTTCTTCGAATGAGCGCAAGCCAAGGTTCACGGTCTGCGTCTGTGAGCGGAGTACCAGCGGACATTTTCGCAACGTTCGACGCCGGGTGGAGGTTATCTCCTTCAATATAAGGAAATCCCAACGACTTGGCTAAGGCATTTCCGAGTGTCGATTTACCTGTGCCGGATACACCCTTGGGAAGTCAGATGGAGTAAACCGACCACAAGGAATAACCCAGTTATTGGAAAGTCGTAGGAACAAGGAGCGCGAAGGTATATAGGAGTCAGTTGAGAAGTTCGAGCTTAAGGTCCCAATGCGGAAACGTAGGAGCTTACCATAACAACAATAAAAACGGGACCGCGGCATGGCCCTGCGGTTGACGACATCAATGGCGATGACCGAGTAGTATGGGGAATGTATTCTAAGGTTGGAGACAGTACTCAAGTACTAAAGAGTCGAGTATCGCGAATCGATGGACCCACTCTTTATGTTATATAGTTCGGTCCGGAGGTCCGGAACCGGAACAATAAATAAAGAAAAAGTGTGGAACATTGGCTCAAAGGGAAAATCTCGTTGAAAATCAGCGGAGGAAGTTGTCTATTATGGAAAGAACACCGATGTTGAAGATGTTTTATTTCGGTACACCTTATGAGTTTTCAAATCTATGCATTTTGTCAAGGGATGTACACATGTCGGTCGAGAAAACATCAACTAAATGGAGCCAAGGCGTCGTCCTTTATATGGACTCATCAACCCATACAATGTCCATCATTAGGGGTGACGTACAAGAGAAATGAGGCGGGAAGAGATGAAATAAGGGGTAGCAAATGCGGTGTCGATGAGCGGGGAGTGGAGTTGAGGTGATGAGGTGGTGATGTCAAATCGATATGTAGATACATAAAGTTAAGGGAAAAACGATGATAAAAATGGGGCCGTGATGATTGAGAAAGAATGAGAGACGAAGGAGAGTTGCTACGAGCACAAAGTGATTAAAAAGGTCAAAGAAATATAGAGCAAAGTTAGTGACACCCAAAACCAGACCAGAGAACACTGAAGAAGGGGGACTAACACAGGGTTATACAGACAAAGGAGTGTAAGATGTATGAGGATGTAATAAAACAATGGAGGCGGCGATTTGATACACTTGTCAATCGAGAGTCTTTATTTTTGCTCTTCTTGCTCTGAAAAAGTTTAGGGTATTACAGGATCAAGCACAAAAACATGATGTCATGGGACTCTTTGATGAATTGGGCAAACCATTTTTCCTGGCACTGCCAGGTTTGAATAAAGCCGAGACACTATCCGAGCATGGATGTTAGGACAATGGTGATGCCGGACTTTGTAAAGACGAATGCGTTACTCGAGGCGAGAAGTTGATGGAACTGTATGCAGGAGGCGGCATATCGTACGCGGCGCCAGGTCCTGCGTCTCCTACCCAATGACCGAGGTGGTCATCCACTTCTTTGTTGACTACCAACCGCCCGTCCTCCGATACAACGTGTTGTATATGTAGGGGTACTGTCTGTACATCGCCCTGTGAGCTTGACGTGGGTGGGCTCGGCAGCGTGCGATGGTGATATGTTGCGTGTGGCAGCCATTTCTCGCGCTCGCGCATAGCACGGCTCTGGCTCGCACTGCGAGTACGCACATGGCCGGATGGTAGCTCTCTTTCGTCCGAATGTAAAAATGTTGGCGCCTGGGGTGGCAGAGGTAGCTGCCGGTGAGGCCGTGGCGGTGATGTGACTGATGGGCCGGAAACGGGAATGGGGGAACCACTTGCTGCCTCGGCAGATAAGTTGGCAGATGGGGATGTTCGTGGGCGCGGTGGCGTGGATCTCGGCCGCGGGATGAGTGCGGGCACAGGGAGAAGAACGGGGATATCTGGAAGACGACGGGCACTGCTGGCCGTTGAATCGGAGGTGGATGGTCGTACTTGAGGGCTGTGGCTTATGCTGGTAACCAGGTGGGCGGGGATTGGCGGCACGGGCGGCACATGGTCATCCTCGTTATAATAGGATGGGTCAAGGTACGTATGTGAGGGCGCAGCGCCGCGTGAGACGGGAGAGAAGATTGATTCGGAAGCGGGACTTTGTGATCGTGTGGTGGGAGGCGAGAAATACACATGTTCGCTGACACCCTCAGACTCTGATAAAGAAGGCGCCGGACTGGATGATCGTTGCACCTGATATCTGCTATGTCGGTATGCGATCATCTGTTCTGAAGGTCCGGATGTTGGCGTGAGCGCTTCAGAGGAAGAAGAAGGAGAGGAGTGTGATGAATTGCGGGTACGGGTGGGATACATTGGCTCGCCATACACGATCTTTCTCCATTGTTCTCTTGAGGTGGAAAAATTACTTGGAAGAGGTGCAAGAGGGGAAGAATCGATGACATCTCTTTTTGGAGAGATTTCTGCGACATGTGACTGTATCCATTCTTGCGGGTCAGTGACAAGGACGAGTGCAGTGACTAGCAGGTAGTCAAGCAACAGTATAGAAACTCCATGGTGTACTAGCATGGGACGGGCATCATTCTTATCACGCAGAGTTTCGAAGACTTGGAACTGGGGAGTGGAGAGGTCATCACCTAGATTCAATGTCGCAATTGGCCCTTTGACGGCAGCCGTTGTACACTGACGGTAACACATTAACTGAAGCGTCAGCTAGGCAAACGAAAAATCTCAAGGTACCTGATATGTATTCCCTTGCTGCTTCCATTTCAAATTCTGGGCATAATTCGGTATGTTAAATTTCCTTCCGCTGATATAGTCTGGTCAACACAGGGATACATCGCAGGGTGTGTAAACATACCTGCCGTATCTGAGGAACGTTTCGCTTCGCTCCAACGTCGAGCCTTTCATCTGCACCAACACTCCGCCCGAGTCATTTTTACCCTTCTGAGGGACTATCCTGGACCACCTGATTTCAGCGGTTATTGTGTCTCCGTCCCATGGGTCAGCCCGCTTGATGGTGGTGATGGGCCCGAGAGTCGTAATAGTATAAAGGGGCTGCTCAGTCACATCATCGGTCACTGTCGCGTCCAGAAACGACGGGGAAGAGAGCTTAAGGGTGAGCAAAGGCATCTTATGAAGGCCGTCGACCTGTTTACGGAGTATGGGAACCACCGACGCCAGCATGGAGGCACGAGAAGATAGCGTCGAGGATGGTAGAGCCAGCTTAGAAGTTCCAGAGAGGTATGAGCGCACAGCGTTAGCAGAGGGTTCAGCGACTACACGCTTTGCCATGAAGGGTCTGGAGCAAGCATAAGAGATCTTCGTACAGATGGGACCGGACAAGTGACACTTAGAAATGCTGATATAATACTGTAGTGTGGACACATCACGGAAACTTTGGGAGTCCCTGATGGCAGGTGTACGTTACTTACATGTGATGAACGATAACGAAGCGGTGGTCCATCAGATCATCCATATAAAGGAGTCCACCGGACATGCTCGGACACGTCCGGCCGCCGGTCAAATCCCAGATCTGTTCTATGCACAGTTATACCAAGCAGATCCTGCTCAGGGTCAAAGAGAGTTTATGTAGCCAAAACAAGCTGATACGCCATAACTTGCTATGAATAAAACGCGGAAAACAAGGAGCTTTCACAGTTCGCGCCACGTATCATGTGAGCTGTACAAATAAACACTAACTGCGCGTTTCCCAACCTTTTCATCAACCACCATTGTTTGCGTCTCTAGCTGCTCTCCATCATGTCCTCTAGCGTAACAGACCCCAAGTCTGTTTTCTCATCCATCAATATATGCGCGTCATCTGACATTATTTTAGGGACACTACAACTGGTGCCGAAACCGTCGCGTCTCCCGACAACAAAGGCAAAGGCAAAGCCCCTGCCGCTGACGAAAGCATGGAAGCGGACGAAGAGGAAGAGGATGATGATGATGACGACGACGGTGAGGAAGAAGAGGAAGATGCAGAGGTTCGTATGCAACCGTGTCGCGTCTTTCTACTACATTGTCATATCAAACACACTTTTGACGCGAAATTTGCTTTCCTTATCTGTAACTACCTGAAATCATTGGGACCTCCGCTGATCTGATACACCAGGAATCCTATGAGGAGATTGATCCCTCTGCAATCCTCTCTACTGGCAGACGTACCCGCGGTGTCAAAGTTGATTACACCTCCCAAGAGGCCCTCGAACGCGCAGGACTCGCGGACAATGCAAACGAGAAAGACGATGACGACGACGACGACGTTGTGATGAAGGACTAGAAAAGTTGTCGTGTAAAGCCACCGGGGCTTGTTGTATCCGAAAATTCTTAACCTCGTGATCCTGTCAATAGTGTACTTGCACATCTTCACTTAACTCCGTCAGTTGTAAAATGTTCTTTTCCGACAAGACTTGATGGTTCTTGAAATCAACTCGTTCTATCCACAGCCTCTTTGTGTGAACATTTGATCGTCATAGCTTCTTTATCCCACAGCAACCAACTCGTCAGATACCAATTACCGCATACCGCCGGCCAACCATAGTGAGAGGTGACTTGTTGCCACGTTTTTAGTTGGATTGACAGCTTACGGTAGTTTTGACTGGACCTTTATGACGAAATGAGGATGAAAGTTACTCAGAATTTACATGCGGATGGAGTAGCCTTGCGGGATTTCCGCTGTTCTGGACATCAGTTTACACAGGGGCAACTTTGACCGTGGGCTAGGCATCATATTCCTCGACAACTCGCACGCCTGGCCGGTGTTCATCCAAGACCGCGATTTGAGCGCATCATGGGACATACATACTTCAGAAAAGCTCAGAAACCATACTAATGCTAGCTCAATTGAGGGGAATCAAACCGCGGAGGTCGGGGCCTTTGAAACCGATCAGTCTCCTGACGTGCATACACTCGTGCACGTCAAGAGTATTACCGTATTACCGTTGTTCCTTCTGTTTTGAAAGACGCATTTACACAAGTTTTCACCAGGAACCGTGAACGTGGACACAATATGCTGATTTCCATCTGTTCGGGATTTACTTGTATGGGACTGACTCTTGATGCCGAATTGTCTGTCCAGCATCATCTCAGCTGAGTGTCTGCCTCGCTCAGGTCCGGTCCCGTTGCTGAGATGTGCACTTTCTTCGATAGTTCGGGATGCCTAGCATCACAGGTGCCCACTGAATCATCGGTCGATTAGATCGGCCATCTGCCGACTCGGCGAATCAACTTGTATCTACCTTTTTAAGTCGACGAAAATAAGATGATTGATTTCGTCCCTGACGAAGTCAGATTATAACGTCGATAAGTAGTCCATAAGTAGTGCAGAGTTTTGTTCCATCAAACCTTTTTCTCTGACGAATTTCGCCACAGTTCGCGTCATGCGCAGGGATGGACAGATATCCGAACCGCCACCCTTCCCTCGATCCTTCAAAGTTTCATCACGCTTTGTCAGAGTGATATCCACCGGCCACCAGATGCCGCGGCGCAAATACGTTCTTGAAACTTTGCTGAGTAGATTTTCGTACTAGATCAACGCGATGGTGGGATTAGCAACCATCAGAATCATGACATCCTGATTGGACGGCCGCACTCGCGGCATACCAATGGACTGCCAGAGTCAGAGACCTTGGTCCACGACTGATCACTATCGTCGCTGTAAACTTGATCGCCTTTACGGTTTAATCTTTGTGGAGTGGAGTTTTCGATCCTCGATCGAATTCGCACAGCTGAACGTTATCTCCCCTCCGATTCCTTCTCCCACGAGGAATGTTGGTGTTATTCTGAGATGTTTTTAGAATGTCATTAGCAAGCACGATGCTGCAAAAATTCCTTTTCACTGACTGGGAAAAGGGTTATACCGTGACAAGTACAATTGCACGGAGCTTATCGAACAAAGCAGTAAAGCACAGCATTCCAACAAGTGTTGCAACTGGTGTATTTATGTTCTGTGCATGACTCATTGATATGTTGCCTACATTTATAGGGTAATAATCCTGCCAGAACAGTGGGAACTTGGACAATGGAATAGATTTCTTATCATGACATCTCCACATGCTGGATCATGACCAAATCCCAATGGCTTCGCAAGCTGTCACTGACTCTGGACTCTTCATCGGGAACTTCCAAACTCTCTCTGCAAGCCGCTGCTAAGCTCTGTGATTGTTGCGGTGCCACTACAAAGACATAGACATCTAAGCACAAGATCATGGAATACTTTCTCAAGCAGAAGTTCCCAGAGAATCGATCAAGATTGTTGCAGTGCCATTACAATGATATAGGTACCTGAGAACTAGATCATGGAATAATCTCTCCAGCAGAAGAAGTTCCTGAGGAATTGATCAAAGTTCTCAGCTGTTGTGGGTAAGGTAGACGTCACGTGGCATTACTTTGATGGGCCCATCCAAAATGAGAACACCAGATGAATCTTGTCTCCTGCACAACATTGGGAGCTCGTTATGCAAATTGGGTCCCAACATTGCATTAAGACAATGTATAAGTAGGCTTTTATCAAAAAACATTAGGAATCTATGTATGCTACAAGAAGCAATCAAAGAAACTGCCAAAAATATAGCTTCACCCTACCATCAAGCTACTCCCACAGCATTGAGTTCCTTCATAATGGTTGGAGGGAGAGCTCTATGACCCCTATACTTTCTAGCTGCCCATGCCGCTTGAGGTCCATTCAAACTGAGCCCATATGCATCCATGAACTGACGAGATCGTGTTACAAATCTGTCAATGAGGTCAAGATCAGCTCTTGCAATAAAAATTAGATTGCATTGAGCTGACTAAGCTATGCATTGACTCCAATGGGACTACATCAAGGGATACAATAACATTCTTCAAGAGTTGTTCTTCCTTAGATATGTAGCAGATGCGTGAATGTGTTTTTGACGCATTTCAATTAATTACTTTTGACCCACACGTTCTTTTACAGATCTGATTGGATATACCACTTTAAGACATGTTTTGGGGGGGAAATGTTGGAACCGATTTTTAAGTAACTACTGTGGATGAGAAAGAAAATAGAGTTTTGCTGCAGCCCTCCCAATTTGGACGCGTCGACACGTGACGTTGGCAGAGTATGTATGTCCTCTACCTTGTACTGT
The DNA here is from genome assembly GCA_017657275.1 of Termitomyces sp. T108. Lineage (NCBI taxonomy): Eukaryota > Fungi > Basidiomycota > Agaricomycetes > Agaricales > Lyophyllaceae > Termitomyces > Termitomyces sp. T108. The sequence continues at coordinate 21,615 of JAGGAU010008352.1, read as the reverse complement.
GGCAGATCATGCTTTTCAAATGTATTTGAGCAATTTGGACCTGATCTTTCAAGAATATCTCAAGGCACAGTATACCATAGGTCTTCAGTATCCCTTCTGAAATCATTTATAACATCAATGAAAAAGGAACGTAGCTGAGGATTGAGAGGTACACAATGGTGTTGATTGACCAGCTCTTGATTAGGCGAGACACACTACCACACCAGGACAAGTGTGGCACATCCAAGACTCTCGTCGGCTAGGTCAAAAGGGCGACGATGGCTAATGACAACCTATCGCATTTAAAATAGAGATCAAAACCCGGTATGAATGAAGAGTTCACGCGGTCATGTTTGGATGTATTTATTGTGGAAGGAATATAAGTGCCACGTCTGCTGCACAGCTTTGCCCACGATCCGCCACGTTGTCGTCCTGCACCCGCAGTATTTCTTCGCCCACATTCTTTCAGACTCCATGACCATGACTCCAACCTCTTCAGTCTCCGGCTCTCCCTCGCCCTCGCCCTCACCCTCGTGCTCCTCCCGCAAACGGCCGCGCTCTGAGACCTCGTCCGAGGAACGCAAGGAGGCCCGTGCACACCGAAACCGCATCGCCGCACAAAACTCGCGTGACCGCCGCAAAGCCCAATTCGCATTCCTCGAGCGCCGTGTCGCCGAGCTCGAAGAGGAGAACCGCGCCCTCCGCGCAGCCCGCGGCATTCCCCTGCTCCCTGTCTCCGCCTCCACCGCAGAAGAAGAACACAAGCGTCTCGAGGCAAGCGCCCGTGAGCGTGAGAACGAAGAGCTCAGAGAACGCATCAGGACCCTTGAGCGCGGCTGGGACGCCGTCCTCCAAGCCCTCGCCGCCAATGGCCTCACCCCATCCCCTCAACCCACCGTCCCTACCTCCCCTTCCAACCAGCCACACGAGTCCGCTCGCCACCTAGCACGGGTGGCGTCCATCGGTTCCCCTCCGATGGCCCTGCAGCGGGCGGACTCGCCCCTCTCCCCTCTCCCCGCAAGACACACGACCCCGACGACGCAACCATTGAACACCTCTTTATGGATATCCTCGCACCCCTCCCTGCGCCCGCGACTCCGAGCCCTGCTGCAGCGACCGCCCCGCGGTCTGCCGCGCAAACGGCCGAGAGCGTCCAGGCGCCGCTTGAGGCTGGTCTTGTCCAAGAGGAAGTAGCGTCGTCGACCGCGGTGCCAGAGGCAGAGGTGGGGTTGGGATTGGGTGGAGATACGGGTTCGGAGCACGCGGTCATCGATCTAGACTTTATGACCGCCGATGAGCAGGGATGGGACAGTGGTTTGGAGATGCAGCGCATTCTTGCGTCGCTGGGTGTCATCGGTGAAGAAGAACAGGGTCCGACGGATCTAGAACTCGAGTTGGGGTGGACGACTGGGACGGGTGTCGGTGTCTTTTGAGCGCGTCCTGGATATTTCGTTCTATTTAACCTGGCAAGACGGACGCTGTCAACAGCGAACCGTATCGACGGCTCTTGACCCTTACCCCCTTGTCGGACTATTCCCCTCGCAAAATTTACCCATCTCCCGATATCAAAAGGCCACGACGTCGCGTTGTATCATATTGTATCAGCATGTTATCATCGCTCATCAGTCTCTTTTTACTCTGTCTTCAACCTATCTATTATCTCTCCTCTTTCTCGTCTCCTCTCTATCCCAACACATTACAGATACACAAACAAACATACATTTCCCCCCTCATACGTACCTTTCCCTCTCCTCCCTCCCGCTCTGTCATGACCCAGACAGAACCCCCCACCCCCCCGGGCCCCGCACTGCCCCACTCTGCACGCGCAGCCGCACATCGCAAGGTGAATTCTCTGCTCCTCTTCGGGGTCTGAGTAGAGGGCGCCAGACGATGCGTGTTGTTTCTGCGATTGTGACGTGGTGGTGGTGGTCGTTGGGACTCGAGTCTTTTTGGGGTTCCTTTGGGGAATCAGAGCGGGTTGGCTTCGATTGTACCTATTATCTTGGAGGCGGTAATGAAATGTTCTTTTGTATCTGTGTTTGTGGGTGTTCGAGGCCTGAGTAACGGCTTGTCATCATACTCTGCAGACCATCGAAGTGTCGGACAGCGAGTACGTAAGTCAGGGAGGGGGAAGGAGAAGAAGTTATTGTGTCGCGAGGTGTCCAGACCTTCTCTGTAAACTGAGAATGTTTCTTTCGAAGTGAGACAAGCCTTACGCTAGCACAGGGTGATGGTGTGCGCAAGGCGCGTTGGAGACATATCAAGTGCAATTTCGCAAATCACGTCTCCGGAGTGAAATCGTCCACTGATAAAACTCCCTGTCCTTCGTTAATTATAAAGTACGACTCTAGGGATAGTAACACTAGAACTTTAATATAATACGTACCACCTCGAGCGATCCCCAATCTGCCCCTAGAGTCATATTTACCGGACTTGTTTACTCTGTGTTGTTTGTGTCTGGTTCTTTATTTTCTAACTATATATAGACCGCCTGGGACAATTTACTTTGAATTCTGAATGGTTTCACTTGTATCTTGGACAGGAGCCACCAGTATGATACGTTGTTTACCGCGATATCGTCATGTCTTGGTGGTAAGAGTAAAGTGACTTGCAGATTGTCAATCGTGGGCTTCGATGTATACCTATGTCTGTGGCATACCTAGTACACGACTTATGTTGTATGTAGTACAGCCCCCAGCTTTTCACGTGTGGACCGCATCGGTATGGATCATCCCATCTTATCTTACCTACATGATTGAAGTAATTTATGTCGGTATGATTCGTCATTATTCGTAAAGTCAAAGCAAGTCACATGTAAGAGACGGATGATCAATAAGCGATCACTGTTATTGAGAGAACAGGATAGGATTTCGATGATTTAGGGACATCCTCAGAAGCTGGAAAGGAGTTGGGGAGGTAGGCACGAGTGGAGCAAAGTTTGATGTCGGATTTACGGAGCAGATTGACACGTGACCGTGACTTGGTCGCAAGGGGCGTACTAGTAACCTTAATCGCGAGTCTGGCAGACAGGCCAATTAGACTGCTTTTCTCTTGGAAATACTCAAAGATACGCTTAACTTTGAGGACCAGTGGGATAGCGAATATTGTTCAACGTGAAGCTATTTTCTGAAAGGGACAATTTTAGACACGTATGGCGTAGTTCTGGAACAGATCGTGTGTGATTCTCATAATCGAATATGTCATTCATCGATGTATAAATATCTTCGAGAAAGTCAAGCATGACATCATATCGACGTTTTACGGGGTTTTGAGTCTCTGGCCTCGCGGTATTTAAGGATTCAGTGATTCAACGTCCAACTCAGCCCACACCTCACAATCTATCAATCTTTCGTCAACCAACCTTTTATCTGTAATGGCCAACAGTTAGTACAATTCAGTCTCTGATTCCTTTGACGAAGTTGAAGAGTCTTAATAGATCAGGATGCTACCCGTGTTGCCGGTGGATATAAAGCCACCGTCAAGAACCCCAATGTGTCTGAGGAAGCCAAGGCCCACGCCCACGAGCGCCTCCGCGAGATGGGAACCTCCGGTACGCGTATGTGTCCATGAGGTAGACGCGCACTCTAAAAAAAATCCATCCAGCCGATGTTTCTTCCGACCAAAGTAAGTGGCCCGCTTCGATGGATGTGGTAAAATCTTAATCTTTGTCCTAGCCAAAAAGGATCTCGGAGTGGACCAGTTCGCGGGCAGTCCGGAGGATCCAAACGCACCGTTATCCCAGCAGCAACTTGGTGGTTACAAAGCCACTGTCAAGAGTAAGTGAAGTTATAGAATACGTCGTGTAGTTGTGTGTCTGACGATACGTGTATCTTAGACCCGAAAGTTTCCGACAGCGCGAAGCAGCATGCACAGGAGGTTTTGGAAGCTCATGATCAGAGTATTTAATTAATTATTCACGACTCATGATGGGTATGAGCAGGAATATGATTTATGATATGTATTAGTAGAATTGATCATTTGAGATATGTTATGCCAAAGAACTATTGATTAGTTGTTGTAAAGTCGACGTTGAAAGAAAACTACGACTTAATCCGGCTTACTTATTCCTTCGACAAACGTCAGGACTTCATTTAACACGATGTGTGAAACGCGACAACTAGGTTGTTACTCTCATAATCAAAATGTGCGGCGAGAACTGTTGCCACATCTGCCTAGTCTCACAAAATTATGAGCGTACCTTACTTTGTAAGTATTTTTTGTTGTAAACTTGAGTCCTTCGTTCCATTGCCGTACAGGCGATGTAAGTTCAAACAGTTTCCCGTCCATATTTCCTCAAGGATATGTGGAAGCCCTAGAGTTGCAAGTCACGCATGTAGATATTGAGCTGAGCTATCTATATTGAGACAAATATCCCCTACAGTTTTTTCTTAGCTGAACATACATTATCGTTGACCATCGCGGAGCCCTTCTGTGGAGAACGTAGATGAGAGATTTCACAGGACATCTCCATGATGACATGGATGGTAGTTGGAAAAAAATTGGATGGAAACCCGCGACAACTGAATCGATATCTGGTCAAATGGTATGGGTCAGGATACGAGACAGGTAAAGTGAGACAGTACGGGTAGGGCATGTGGCTCGAACGTGTTGTAGCATCGCGATAGACGGACCGGGTAATCCTGAGCTCTTCTTCACGAATTTGGACAGGCATTTTGGGATCTTGAAAGCTATGATGTTGTCCAGGTCAGTGTTAGCATTCCACCGCCTTAGTAGAACGTTCCCGAGTGACTACGGGTCTCAGCACGGGTTGGTTGAGGTAAATTTATCGAGACAGAATAGGGGGTCATGAGTTCTCAGCAAGCGTTCAAGATAGAAAGCTTCCAAAGGGGCAATTAAGGCAATCCTTAATCCCAAGTCAACCTGAGTGAGAGATCAAGGGCAGATAGGGCTTCGACCGTTGTCAGTTGATGTGTCGACTGGCTATGGGCACACTATATGCCAAACAAGACTGCAAAAAGCGTGATTCAACATGTAAAACTTCAAAAGTGAATGGTAACGCGACGCGGATTCAGTGACGACGGAAGGCCAAGCCACGACAAGAAAGTCATCTTGCTACAGGATAGCTTGCACTAGATCATCTTCGCAACAAAGCCACCGAGGCATACGACATGTAGGTGAGGGTTTTGTAGTAAGTGGTGATTATAATTGACAATTCTCTAAAAAAGTGATATTAAAACCGTGAGAAGAATTTCGGCAATGGGCGGCTCTTCTTATCGATTGTTGGTCTTTGTATCAGGCACAGGGAGGATGGCATAATTGACGTTGCGCCACAAATCAACGACTTGTAAAGTATACGTTATGCAACCACAAAGAGGGAGTGTGTGATATACTCAGGAGTGGCCCTTCTGCAACAAACGATACGTCATTCTCCATAAAAGGTAACGAAGCCTTTAGAGTTTTAGCCAGCCGCCGGTACTTGCAGCTACTCAGGATCCTACGTCACACGATTACCAAATATAAAAGGCGAATATAGATTGCCCAGATTTTTGACTACGTTTTTCCATTCTATATCATCATGAGAATTCTTACTTTTGCGCTGTCAGCCACATTCATCGTGTCGGCCTTTGCTAGTCATAGCTCGCACAAAGACTCCCAGGTGTGCTTTTACAAAACATGAGGTTCGTCTGGTAGCAAACGACTGACACATGCGATGAAGAGAAGTCCAGCCAATGACATGAACACGTTCGATCAGCATCCTTCATGGAGTCACTCTTACCCTTCTGAACCACGCCATGGAGGTCACAATGAAGATCATGGAGTTTTGCATGGCTTGGGTAGAGGGCAATGGCAATTTAACACCGGTGGCCACGGGAGGTCTGGTGGCAAGGGAGGAAAAGGCGGTAAGGGCGGTAGAGGCGGTCATGGCGGTCATGGCGGTCATTGGGGTCATGGGGTTCATTGGGGTCATGGGGGTCGTGGCGGTCAGGGCGGTCAGGGCGGGAGTCAAGAGATGTCGACCAGAGGCACGCGTGGAGACCATCCCAAGAATAAAGTGCATCAGGGACACAAATGGGACAAGCATCAGAAATACCACCATGCCAACAATGGGTCGAATGGCCGAGATGGTAGGAATGGCAAGAATGGTGCCGATGGTCGGATTGGTCAGGACGGCCAGCGAGGTCAGGATGGTGGACGAGGTCAACATGGAGGGAACGGCCACTGAAGACAATTGTAATTTGATTATCCCACACCATCTAAAGATCGGTCTGTAGTTCTCGCTGCACTTCAAAGGTCTTAATACAAACTATACATAGTAATAAGAATTTTAAGACTTGTGAGTTACTTTGGAAGTAGTTGCTGAATTGCCGCTAAGTTAAATCTGCAGCTCCAGATCAGTTGCAAGCTTTGTTTGCGTTCCAGTCTATCTGATGCTCCCAGATGACATGTTCCTTGATACAACAGAGCTCTATTGATTTTGGCAGAAGACACTGGTCCAGGAAGATGGAATACGTAAACTTTGAGTGGCGCTCGAGGACGAGGTGTAGAATGCCATGAAGGTTAGGCTGCGGGAACATATCGGCTAACAAAACCGGATTGTCAGATGAGATCTCGAAGTCCAAGTGTTAGAAACCTAGAGTCACACCGGGTACAATGAGTGAGTTTATGCGTCAAAGTTACGGTGTAAGTGAATGATGTATCAGGAAGCTTGCCCTCAAGTCCAATTTAAATGACCGAGGGTGCAGTATAGTGGAAGGGCGTATATCTGTAAGTAACATAACAAGGAAACTCAGCGAACGATTTCTGCTGGTGGCCGGCCATGTGAAGTTGAGAAGTAATTAAGAATCAAATATCACTGCTGTTGTTTCGATAGACACGTCAAGTCATATATTCTCGGACAAATTGAAATAGTAGTACGTACAAACAAATCTGCTTTTGCTTGGGATATTCACTAAGAAGCTCTTCTAGCTTCACTTCCTGATCTTGCAACGGTGGACGAACAAAACTTGAAATTCTAAGTCTACATCACATGATGTGGGATTCTAATACAATACGTTGGGTTTTCTGCTTCTACACAATGTAAGTTGTGGACGAGTTGTGAATAAGGGTTTGAAATCCGAAGTACAACAAAGGTTACAGGGCATCAGGAGAGAGATCACCCAGAGTATACACCGATTCAGCATAGGCACTGAAAGCAGATATGGCTTCTTCACCAGCCTCAGACACGTTATCGGCAACCTAGATGACAATTGAGGTCTAGATGAGGAATATCCAACAAAATAACATACATCATCGAAGTAGTGATGAGCGAGACTCCGAGGAGCTGGAACGCTTTGTTGATAGCGCATTTCAAATGACAATCTCAGGACTTACTCTTCGGAGTCTTTGGTAGACGGCAAGTGACCCCACTTTGGATGATATGATATGCGACAAGACCAGACCTTAAGATACAGATGCATGAGTCATCTTAGTTTACGCCTAGAGCACACTTACCAGCCGGTCTGATGAGAGGCTCCGAGGCCACGACCGTTATCGGCATGGAAAAACTATACAAGGTTTTGAAAAGCATATGTCATGGTTGAGATATACGACTTACTTCGTAGAACCAGACATAGTCTCTGAAATGAGGGTCATGATCAAGCTTGGTATTACCGCCGTTGGTGGCCCTGTGCCCCTTGCCATCACGACTAAAGATATGGATAATCCGGTGCTGAATCTCCTCAGCTACGGAAACGAGATTCATATAGTCACCGCTGCCAGTAGGGCATTCAATCTGGTGTAAACAATCAGTAGACGTTTACCATAGGTCAGGGGCTAGAACGAGCCTGAAGATCATCACCATAGTACTGATAGAACCGCTGTAAGCTTTCAATTAGAAGAAAATTGGTTGCAAGCCCTGTATGAGTTTGTCAACCTAAGTCAGAGCAAACGGGATAAGATCCTCACAGATAGGGCCCCGCCAGTTAGAATTGCCGCCAAACATGCCAGACTTCGAATCGCCAGGCCAGTAACCAACTTCGTATCGTTGCCCATTAACATCCATGCCCCATGGGTGATCCTGATGTTTCTTGGACAGACTTAGGCCGAAATCTATGAGCGAGAAATTTTAGACAAAATCTGAAAACACACGATCGTATGCCATGCTCGCTCAAGAATTCATCTTCGTCTAGCATCTTTTCCAGGATCCTCTCCAGACGCTCCTTGCTCGCGAGCGCAAGCAACCTACGCTGCTCCTTTCCGCCGACTGAGAAGAAGGTTGATACGTAGACCTCGACGTAGGAAGCGATTCACCTTTCATATTAGCCATATTCCTCGCTGACACATCCGGCCTATTGTCCAGGAACCACTCGACACGTTTTTTGAATCCAGGGAACCGGTTCAGTACCTGTGGCTCAAGGACAAGAGTCGCATAGAGAGGAATAAGACCAACGAGACTGCGGACAGGAAGCTGCATAGCGTTTCCAGGACCAAATTCAATAGCATCGTAATACATTCCGTCTTCATCGTTCCAAAGACTGATTTCGTCATCACCTTCTTTATAAGTCATGGCATCTGCAATGAAAATGAAATGCTACCATACAGGTCAGGAGAACACATCGATCGACAGACTATTCTGCGTACCTCGAAAAACTTGGATGCAATATCCTCATAGACCGGATTGTGTTTTGCGAGCTCAAGCGCCATGTTCAGCCTTTAAAGTGACTTTCTTCAATTTTCAGCTTGAAAAATTGTGTTGACAACATACATGTTCAGACAGTAAAATGCCATCCAGGCAGTGCCGTCTGCTTGTCGTAGACGTCCTCCCGTTGGAAGAGGCTCAGAGCGATTGAAGGCACCAATATTATCCAGTCCGAGGAATCCACCCTCGAAGACATTATTACCACCTTGATCCTTGCGATTCACCCACCTTTCATATGTACATGATAAACATAGACTTCCATGTGAAAATAACCTCACTGACCAAGTAAAATTCAAAAGTAACTTTTGGAAAACACGCTCAAGGAAAGCCAAATCTTCTTTGCCAGTCAATTTACGTTCAATCTTGAAAACACGAAATGTCGCCCTACAACAAGCAATTGAAACCACCAAACGCATGAAAGACGAGGGATGCAACATACCACGCGTGGACGGGAGGGTTGACATCGCTAAAGTTCCATTCATATGCAGGAATCTGTCCATCGGGTTTCATATACCATTCTCGCGTCAGAAGATCAAGCTGAGACTTCGCAAATGCGGGATCGACGACGGCTAGGGGAATGCAGTGGAAAGCGGTGTCCCACGCGGCAAAGAAAGGGTATTCCCATCTATAGGATAAGAACGAGATTTAGAACAACAATGGATATGCGCCTCTTTGCGTACTTGTCAGGCATTGAAAGAATATCTTCTATGTGCATGTGTCTCCACTCCTGTGGAAAATGTTTGGGATACAGAAAGACAGATGGATGTAAGAGCGTACCCTGTTTCTAATCCACTTTCTCTCCGGCGGCGGCTTGGGCTGACCAGGATCACCTTCAATCCACTCCCTTTGAATAAACCTATAATACTGCTTCGTCCACAACATTCCGCCCAAGGCCTGCCTCATGATCTGCTTCAAATCTTCACTAATCGGACCAATTGCAAGTGCAGCGTAGAACTCGTCTGCTTCCTGCCTCCTCTCTTCGACGGCATCGTCAAACATCGCTTCATCTACCAACGATCTATCCTTGCCAATCCTCAGCGGCGTAATCTTAAGACGCACGACTGCACACCCTCCTTTGCCTGGTACATTTTCAAAGATGTAATGTGCTCCAGATTTGGTACCTTTCATATCTGGATTAACGAAGGCAGGGGTAGGCGGAAAAGGAGTGCATGGTCCTGACTCGGGCACATCTGGTAGTTCTTTACCAAAGGAAGACGCAGTACGCGATCGAATACGTGGCGAAAAGAATCCCTCCTGCGAGTCTGACGTAGGTGGGCGGTGACCCGGAATGATATGATCGTGGAACGCGTCCTTGACATACGGCGTCTCGTTGATCCCACCGTACAACCTGCTAAAATTGGTGTTGTTCTCCGTGAAAAGAAGTTCGGGTTCTACAGCTGGCAGATTGGGATCAACTTCGAATGAATTGGATGGGCCGACAGGAGGTGGAGATGGAAGGCAGTATAGGTGGGTTTTGCCTAATGTGGGGTGACGGGCTGTGACGCATGCGATTCTGTTATCGTCCGTCCCACGAATCGAACCTGTCAAGGAAGGCATGGGAGGTTTTTCACTCGGCCACGACCAAGTATTAGGAAACCAAAACTGGGGGATAATATGGAGAGTAGCAGGATCTGGACCGCGATTGTAAGTCGTAATTCGAACATAGACGTTGTCTGGGTCGTCACAATCTTTCGCATACTATTCATGTAATGGTCAGATTACCATTGAAGGTGCAGAAAGATTACGAACCTCCACGAATACATCCCAATAGCGGTCATCGTCGAATGCGTCGGTATCTAAAATTTCGTATTCAGCCACTTCACGATCTCGTCGCTGGTTCTCTGCCACGAGGTCCTCATATGGGTATCTCCTCTGAGGATATTTATACAAAAATTTCATATAAGAATGCGTTGGGGTCGAGTCCAGATAGTAGTAGAGCTCCTTGACGTCCTCGCCATGGTTTCCTTGGTGACCTGTTACTCCGAAAAGGCGTTCTTTAAGAATTGGATCTTCCCCATTCCACAAAGATAAAGAAAAGCACAAGCGCTGATGATTGTCCGAGATTCCCGCAATTCCATCTTCTCCCCAGCGGTAGGCACGAGAACGCGCGTGCTCATGGGGAAAATGACTCCATGCATCTCCATTGGCAGAATAATCCTCGCGTACAGTAGCCTGTCGGACCAGGAAAAACGCATCAATCTTCGAACCACGATTACAACGGTGCTGAACACACCCATTGCCGATCGCTCAGATAAGGCCCCCAACGCTTCCAGTGCTTTTCCCTTTGGCCATCTTGCAGGAGCCTGTATTTCTCTGCTCCCTGATAATCACCGCCAAGCTTCTGAGCGAGTCTTTGGCGATATGTTTGTTCCTCTCCTGTGTCAATGGCATACCTTGGAGACGAATCTGACGATTTTGCTAACTTAGGTGGTGGGGTTGGTGCAGAAGACGGCTTTGGAATGTCTATTGTAAGCGTTGGTTCACGACTTTGGTTCACCTCTGGCTCAGGGACCCCGCCACGGAAAAGCTTATTCTGAACTTTTCTGAGGGCACCGGACGCCATTAGGTCGAAAGGCTGAGCGTTGTAATCTGGCACTACGCGCAACAAAGAGAAAGGCGCGCGAGGGCGATGTGGGGGGAAGCAAGGGATTTTGTGCGGGAACCACGTCTTTATATGATAAACAAACGTCTTATGCTGATGACGTCGCTCACCCCGAGTGAGGGACTCGTTGCTCTTTCTTGTCAAACGATTGTTCTTGATTGATATATATAATCCATCAGCTCTGGAACCCCTAAATAGTAGCCAGAACTCCGGAGAATGAACTTCAAATGGTAACTGTTAACCAACTGGTAACAATTCTGATAGCCTCGGCCACACCCTTCCCCACAACTGCACTAACATTTCCTAAATTGAAAATTATCTCACGATCATGTGGATATAGCACGTGAATCAGATAATGAGTAATCATCTTCTTCACACCATGCCTCCCCCAGTCTGGGCAAAGACCTGGTGCCATCGAGAACTTCCAGAAGATTCTTAGCGAGAAAACTCTGTTCACCACAGGCTATGCGACAAGGCTACCTAATGTGCGCCAACGACAACGCGTATTAAAAGAGAAAAAAAGCGCAGCTGAAAATAGAGAAAAACTTCAAAAGAAAACAGGCAGCCTCATGACGTGACTCAAGAGGAAGAATTAGACAGCAAACCCCCGTGACACGTTGACGACCTCCAGAAATTACCGAAATCACTGACAGTTTGGAAGATGGGAGCGATGGTGAAACAGGAGACAATTAATTAGAAGAACTTTTCGACGCCATACGTACTGAGTTTCGGGAAAATACGGAGGTTGAGTCTTACAGAACATACAAAACTGATTTTGACGCGCTCGTATCTTTCAAAAATTGCGTCCGAATGGTTTCCACGCTTTACCGAGCAAGACCTGCCAGTTCAAAGAGGGAGTTTGTTATCTAATTCTCATGTATGGACAAATCTTGGAATACAATAACCTCTGTTATGAAACACTCTGAGATTAATATCAATCCTTACAAGTTTGACCCAGGTCAGTTCCATGACCTCGACCAGCCACCACTCGACCCTAAAGCTTTTGTAAACGAATTTAATCATAGGTAAGCCTGGTGAGCACAACAACAACCATAGGATCGTAGTTCATACTTCATGGCGCTACAGAGCGTGAACTTGCCGATGCGAACATGTTTCTCTCGAATTGCCAACATTTGGAAGACCACCCACTCCCTCTCACTCTCATAAACACAAAAGATCTTTGATCGTCTCCACATATGTTATCTTCCTAGAAGTCACTGTCTGCCTCAACGAACGTCGCCTCCATCGAATTACGTGTATGTTTCGTATGAACACATTTAAAGGGCTGCCAGAGGAGTCCTGTAACAGTGAAGTTTCCATGCAGACCTTCAACGTCAATGTGACCTTTGTTCTTGAAGCCCAGATACTCATAATAGCCAACCTACTTGTGATTAATTAGATAAACCCCCCTATGTTGCAGAACAGACTCACATTTGACGGTTCCACGGCCTGTAAAGCAATGCTATGTCCATCTGTCTGCATCAAAAAGGGACTCTGTCAGTTGGATTGCACCAAGGTCTCTTCTGATTCTTACCCTTTGCCGACCGTTCTCAATCAATGCAGTTCCTACACCCTTTCCTTGCCAGGAAGGGTGAACACCAATTCGTTGAAGATACCACTCCGTCTTCGCAAGGTCTCCAAAGGCCTCTTTTTTAAACCTTTCCATTTTAGGAGCACACTGAGGAACATCAATCCAGGCCGCACTTAGTTTGTGAGCCAATAAACCCGCACATTCAGATACCATTCGTTTACTTCTCTCGGAAAATTCTCCATCAGTGGTGTCAATGCCTGCTTGCGCTGGTCTTCGCTAAAAGTAGCCGGTGGTATGAGATTCACAACGAATCAAAGACAATCCTTGTACCTGTCGTATTGTTCGCGATTAGCGTTGTACCATATAATGCCTCCAACAATCTTATTGTTATCTTCGGCAACGGCAACGAAAATCTCTCCGCCCAGGGCTCCAGCAATGATTTGTGAGCGATTGAGGACCGGAAGGAGTTTATCGAAGTAGTCAAGCCCGACGACACATTTGAAAGCGTGTTCTAGGGGAAAATGCGTGTTGCCAGTATTTTTGACAATCAGTGGTCGTGGGTTCACATACCTGTGGCAAACGCAGCATCGAATACGGCCCTTAATTCCTCAATTTGTTCATCTGTAAATGTGCGAACATATATAACTTTGTCAACCGTGAATTCGGGATCTGAGTTTACGGTCAATTATTACGAGTGGGATTGTTGAGTTTGCGTATGGTATATGACATATTGAGTATTGAGCCTTGCCAAGTTACAACAGTACTCAGCCCGTCAATGTTTCATTGATGAGATCAATGATAGATTACAATTTCGGCAATGAACGGACGAAAGACTACACTGAGGAAGAGTTTTTCTTCAGACCCATAACGGCGGAGGAAATAGGGGAGGCCAAGCAGAGACTGAGGAAACGGTCAACGAAGAACGTACGGAGTCAGTAGTGTTGGCTGAACTTGGGACCAGGGACCGAAGATATGAGCAGAAATGTGGTATCTGTTTTCAACAAATAAAACTTTAATTCTCGCGTTTCACAGCCTCATAGCAACGGTGCCATTGTCTTAAATCCGGAATGACTCAAGCCTGGTGGAAGCACCAATTCGTTGGAAAAACTTTAGCAGTTGTGAGAGAAGGTGGCTTTGAGATTTATGCAACAAATAGGATCACTTCAGATCATGTGGTAAGCTGAGCTATGGATAGACTATGTGGATATCAGTGCAGTGATCATCATAGATATATGTGTATGGTGGTTCCAAAACAAGAAGAGAAAAAAGAAGACGGCGGATAAAATTGTCCAGAGATGAAAAGGAAGAAATGGAGGTGGTATGAGGAAGGCGTTAATCAAAACGATGTCAAATGCGTACAAGATAATTAGTCATGCTATTGATGAACTGCAAAGTTGTGAGGATGTAGTGCTAGAGAGGGGGAGTCTAGTAACAATGCGCAACAAGGGAGCAAGAAATAGAAGGGGGAAGGTGAGAAAGGGTAAGCAGGCACACTATGCCTCAAGCACCGTGGTAATTGCGCGGGTCAGGAAGAGAAAAAGAGGGATGAAAAGGAGAATGGACAGGAATATGGATTGGTACTGGTCACATGCCTGGCTGAGAATTGGTTCCACTGTTAGCTGCGCGCAAGACAATTTTAGACCAATCGTCCTTTCCGATATCCTCGTCAAGGAGACCCAAATGATTTGAGGATGCACTGCTCGACGTCGACTTTCCCCTTAAACGTGGCGTCGGATCCGAGCAAAGATGATTGTCTGCTAAAGGAGCTGTACATTCCGATGGTAACGTTTGAGATGATTGTTGTTTGGATGATCCTAGAACCAGGGAAGGGGACGGGGATGCAGCACGGTGGTACCGATCAGCAATGGGAGTTGATCCCGGACGCACGATTGAAGACGCCTGAGAACTGCATTCTGGAGGGGTTGTTAATTGTGAAACTACTGGAGACACAGGCAATGGTCGAGAAAGAACGACAGATGGATGTTTCGCTTGATTTCTTGACTCTGGTGTGAAAGTTGCTGATGATTCCATAGAGTCTATGCCCAACCCCATGCCAATGCGCAATGTGGAGCTCTCAATGGGTGTGTTAAGCTTCGGGGGTAAGTTCTGGAGAGTCGCAGTGGTTGCTTGCGGCGCGGAGATCGAAGATAGAGGGGTAGAGACCGACGAATCGCTAGCTGAACGACCCGGCAGGTACGAGTTCAATATGGCCGGTTTAAGTGACTGAGCGGGCAACAGCTTTGGAGACGAGAATGACGACGACTTTTTTTGAAAGAGGAGTTGCAAAGAAGGCTTCTTCATCCTCTTCGGTCTGTCGGCAAGAGAAGCCGTAGGCGAAATAGGACTATCCGAAGAACTTGTCTTGAGGGTAAGGTTCGGTAACGATAGCATAGGGATTGAGCGCCGTTTTCCGAGTTGGGCCTGAGGTACAAAAACTTTCTCCGCAATCGAAGGAAATTGGATTGGTCCACTAACGAGAACAGGGTTGCTAATCGCAAGTCTTCGGGGTGTAGTCTGAGTTGACCTCGATCCCGCAGCTACATCTACAATCACCTGATGCTGTTTTTCCTCGGATTCATCTTCATAAGATTTTGGCAGGTTATGCAGAGAATCATCATGAGAGGAAGTAGCCGCTGTATTCAGTGATTCTGAAGATGATGAGAAATGCGGTCGAGACACAGATTGTGAATGATTGTCAAAGTAGAGTCGAGGTGGATTACTATGGCCTTCCGAGGTTGATATGTAAGACGATCCATCGGTCAAAGACGACGTGGTAACCGAGACTTTGCGACCATGTACCTCCGGCTTAAGGGGAAACATTGTCGATGAGGTATCCAAAACGTCTTCAGTCGACGCGTTATACCCCACTGAGCTCGATAAATCCTCCGATAGACGATCCAAGCTTTCTCCATCTTCTTCCATCTCATCTCGCGCATCCTCAAAAGATTCCTCATCACCTTCCTCTTGCCTTGTATCCAGCATGATCAGTTCATCATCATCATCCTCTTCCTTACAGTTCGATTCAGGTGTCGGCATCTCCCAGATACCCTCAGCCTCACAGAGCGTGCGCAGCAACGGCGGGCTCATGTTCAAGCTTGGACAAAAGACAAGCAACAAATTGCTCAAGGGCATCTTTGTCGCGGCACTGTCAAGTGCAACCGCCTTGATGAGCTCAGAAACAGTACGGATAAGGTCTCGATTCTCTTCAGGTAACTGGGCAAGGAGTGATCGAAACGTGTTAAGGAGCTGGTTGGAAAGCGGGCGGAGTCCAGTCATTGTTGGCATCGCCAGAGTAGAGAGCGACGGAGCTTTACGGATAGAAGGAAGAGCGCTGGGATCGCGAGGATGGCAAGGCAGAGCAGGACCACGTGAAGCGCTACGAGATTGTTTGGAGTTATCACTTCCGTCTGCATCCTTGCTCTCCTGAGCCATGGCAGCATCAAAATATGGCAATAGAGTAGTTGTGAGAATTGGTTCAGGAACTGGTCAAAACATGATCAGTAATTATACCCGTAACACTGTCTTACTAAGACTCACGTTCACGGAGGAAGGCCTTGAAAATGGATGCCACGGCATGGGGGTCTACATCTCCAGGAGAACACTCGGTCATGTCAAAATCAGCGCCTACCGAGATCAGAAATCAGCATATTTTGCGCCCGGCTTGAACTCATTAATCTCACCGCTGTCAAATTCTGCCCGTAACCTGGACACATGTAGCGCTCGACCGGGTATACTGAACGTTGGAATTTAAAATCAAAACGCCCGAAAACAAAGTACAAAACCCACCGAAAAAGGCCCTCCTCTTGGATACCCCATATCAGCAGATGTTGCGCGCACCTTACCACAAGCGCGGGTAACTTTCTGTCCTCCAGCGCTTTCAATTGACCCCTTCGGACACTCCCTTTCCTCGTTCTAGGCGCTTCCCTGTTTTGTACCCTTTCACTGTCCCCATCGTACTCCTCACCCCCAGATAACGAGGTTGTCGAATCCCAATTACGCCATCTCCCACCCCATCCCTTCGGCTTTCCAACACCCACCGCTGTCTCCTTCACCACGCTCTTCAGGTCCCGTCCAAAAACAACACCACCACCACCACGCCTTAGAGGTCCGCGCAGACGTTTCCCAAAATTCGGTCCCGAAGGCGCCTCTATGGCGTCCGAGTCCGAAGCCGATGTGGATTGAGAGGCAGTTGACGACACAGATAACGCACACGGTGCATGTTTTGGTCGGTTCCTTCGATTCAAATACCCACCAGAAGTTCCGTGGGACGACTGGCCGGAATTCGAGCTCGTGCTTGACCGTGGCGCTGCGAGACCGTCAAATACACTGGCTGAATGCCCATGCTTTGACGGCGTGTCATATGGCTGGGTGCCATAAGACGACGATGGGGTGTTAGTAGTAGAATTCGTGTGTCCCGAGCTTGAACTAGAGTAGCCAGAAACCTGGCTGTGCCCGTGGTGCGAGGAATTGGACGACCCAAGCCCGAGAGCACGACCAAAACCCATCTTCTCAACGGCGCGTTTCGCAAGCCCGAGTCCGCCGGACATGCTTAATGTTGGTTGGCGCTGCACATAAGGTGGGAGGGGGGGAAGACTGCGGTCAAGACGTGATCCAGGTCGCACAGCCTGCGGATCCGGGGGTGGAGAGAACGTTGTGTAGGGGTTGTTTGGTACATCGCGAGGATGTTGGATAGGAATGGGGGATGTGGGGCGGGATGGTTTACGGAAGCTAGTTGCTATCTGTAGGTGGGGCTGAGACTGTGGTTGGGTGTTGTACACAGCGAGTTGAGTGCGGATGCTGCCACCTGATGTGTAGCCATCAGACGAGGAAATGTATCCCTGGGCATTGGCCGACGTCCGCTGGGAGGGTGATGCAACACGTTGGTCTGCGACGGAGAAGGTAAAGTTGGCCGCAGTTGCACTAGTGGGCGTGGGTGAGAGCTTGTGCGTCATGTTGAAGACTGTATTGTTGACGTTCAAGGACATCGCACGCCGTTCCCGGGTCCTGATGGAAGCAGTAGGAGAGTGATTCGAACTGGCCCGAGAAAGGCCCTCGTTATGATCACCCTCGGCTGGTTTTTCAGAGTCCTCCTCCTCTGTCACACAAAAATCAGCATCAGTGATCAACGCGCTTTGCCGTTTAATAGGCACGACAGTGTAATTGGACTGCAAAGATTCAGCCATAGACACAGGACGAGAAGGTTGGCTTCCAGGACGGATGGTGTGATAGCTCATCGTGGAATCGCTTTTCCTCCAAGCGTCTTTCATCTCGTCTCTATCTGTGATATTCCCTGTACCACCTTCATGACACGAATCCATCGAGGTGTTTTTTCCCTTCTCCGGTTCCTTGTCCGCTTTGAGGTGCTCCTTCACTGGTTTCTCTTTGGGGTTCGCCTTGGACAATTGAGTTGCTCTGTCAGCGGGGGGTTCGTCTGTCATGCGAATATAGTTGACAGCGGATGAGATGCCGGGACTGATGGGAATGATAGACGAGCGGAGATCGGGTGAAGGTTTCGGAGGCGGCGAAGGTGGACGAGACTGGGGTGAGACATGTTGTGGTTTCGGGGGAAGAGAAGGGGGAATCGGTTCCTGATGTTGATATAGCGTCGGTGTTGGTTGTGTCTTTTTGACAGCCTTCTTGAGAACCTGAGTCGCGAGCTGTACGTATTATCAAGTTTCGCGTCGTGATGTACATCGTACTAATCTCACCTGAGCAGGAGAAGATGAAATAGAAGCTGTAGCTTCAATGCGTTGTGTGTGGTTCGGTGGAGAAACTCCGGTCTGGGATATTGAGCGGTCCATCACTTTACTCACGTCTTCAGACTTTTTGCGTCGATTAGCGAACGCACGGGTAAGTCGTAGTCCACCTGCTACTGCAGCGGAAAAACCGCGACTGGTGGTAGGGGAGCGCGGGGGTACAGCCGGTGACAACGAGGCAGTATTGGACTTGCTGAAGGATGAACCCATACGCGTGGAGGAATGAGAGGACCTGCGAGTGATGTTGATGTCGACAGCGAGCTCGCCCGGGTTGAGATGGGAAGTCAAGGCGGGTGGGCAGCTTGCGGACGATGCTGCACCACTGAGAGCAGTGCTGGCCACACCAGGCTCGGATCCGGACGACATGGGGCCAGACAGATATTAGGGTATTCTGAAGGGAGATTAGCGGACACGACGAAACAACGAGGCTTTGATATTGAACAGCGTGGCAGGAGCGTCTAGTCCCATGGGCTACGCTATGTCCACTGACCTTATGTATACATAAAGAGCTTCGTCGTCGTCACCGGCCTTGTCGTGGTTGTGTCCACGTCCCCTTCCTGCAGTGGTTCAAGAAACAAATTCCCTGATTTTCGCATCACAACCAAACATGACAACATTCCACCAAGTTGGCATGGTACATACATCTGACAGATGGAGTTTCTTTTACATTCTCCATCTTCGCTGCATGCCCCATCATGTCATTAATCAGATATACATAGTTCAATTGTCCCTTTCTTCAAATCTCCCACAATTGAGCACTCAGCCCCATCTTCGTACTGCGATCTGCACCAGGTGATGAAAGAACGACTTGCTTTGTTGGTCCCTCTGTGTCATCTGTCTCAGCTTGGAGATTTGTTCTACTCGGTTGTCTTATATTCTTGCAGGTACTATCACTCGATCATCATCAAGAAAAATTCCGCTTGTCCGCTTTGGTCCACGTCACGCGCTGACCCCACATGAGGATAGACGACTTCTCCCTTGTCATAAGAAACTAATGCCATTCCAAAAGTGGTGTAAGGTCATGATGATCAATTAATCCATACATATCTACTTCAATGCACTGTGATTCCCAAAACTGACTTTCAAGGAGTTGCATCCTGAGTTTCCTACATGCCTTGCAGGCTTGTTCTCCTGGCAACATCGGCGTAGAAGGTCTTAGTTGAAAGCCGCTTATTGTTGTTGCTTCTCCAACGGAAGTATCATTGAAATGCTTCGCTGGTACAACTCAATTCTCTTTCGGATAAGAAGTTTAATTGTCTGAGTGATCCATAAGAGTCATAACGACTACTATTGCTTTTGACACGGACATCATGCCACAGACTTTCTCACCGACTTACTTACGTCGGGCAATTCATCCGCTGTAAGTGGGAGAAGCTATAAGGAATTCTTTCACTGTTTAAGAATATAGGGAGATAACTGGTCAAAGACCCCATGACAGGCTAGGGTTGGAACTAACTATAAATGTTATAGAGCAGCTGGGAGGCCTCGTGCCCTGTGACAGGGCAAGCCACAGTAGCAGTGAAGCACGTGACTGTAGATGATTCCTCTGTACCATGCACTAGTGAGACATACCCAGTGTTGTTGTACAAGCTCCTGCTCAAATGGGATGATGAGGCACTTTGCAATCCTAGCAAAAGCTTTGGCATGCCTGGAGGGCTATCTGTCTCATGAATGATGTCATCAGAGGAAAATCATTTGTATCAGGCTTGTTGCTGCCAGTGACTCAGATGCTGTAGCTACTATACCTGGCTTTACCTGAGTGTGGCAGGTTTCCTACAAAGGGTAAAGGTAGGCCTTTACAATATGCAAACATCATGCGAGCAAGTGCTATTGCACATAGCACACCATTCTGGGCTGGCCAGCCTGAACAAACTTAGACAAAGGATCCATAGACTCTGAACAGTCATCTATACAGATGGCACACTACTAGACTATGCCTCTAGAATCTATCAACAGGGTAGATGGAGGATTAGTAGATAAAAGTACAGTGCTGAAGGCACTACAACTAGCAGAGACTGCAGGAAGAGGTGGCTAGCTGCTATAGGTGAGGCATGAGGGCTTTAGGCAAGTTCAGGACCTAGAGTCTGAATCTGATCAAGAGGAGGACTGAAGGTTGCTATCAACCTTGTTGATTCAGCTCCAGCAGGGGTTATGTCAGGTTCCGTTGACTGTGGGGGCTTTTTCCTAAGCAAGACCTTATGAGGCAGACTCAAAGTAGCTACAGTTACAAAGTCCTACATTAGTGCAAGGTCCAGGGTTGGTTCCGGGACTGGTGTGGGTGTGCTTGGCTTTCCAGGGAGTAAGTAGAGGGAGTTCCAGGCTGTTAGGGTAAGTCTGGGGTTTATGCCAGGGCTCCAGGATACAGGGCGTTGGTCCAGGACTAGTGGGGTAAGTCCAGGCTTAGTCTGGAGAAAGGCAAGGCAAGACAGGGGCAAGACAAGCCATAAAGAAGAAATGGAGATAGAAAGGGGAACAGGAATAAGACAAGATTGAATAAGGGAAACAAGTCAAGGAGGAAAGAGCAAAGGAAATGGACTGGAAGGAAAAAAAGGCTGGAGGATAGAAAATAGGAGTTGGTGAGGATAGACAGGAAGACTAAGACAAGATACAAGAGTACAAGGCGAAGGAGATTCAGACAAGATAAGTTCAATATCAACACTACCTGTACATGTTGTCTATCTATGCCTTAAGTACTCTACGGGGTGGACTCTGGGAAGGTAGGCTCAGCCTAGTTCAGTGCTGGGTGTCAGGCATGATTGCCAGGGTGATTGCCAGGTGATGCAGATGATGGCAGTTGGGCTGTGACTGCGGGTGTCAGGCATGATAGCTGGAGTAATTGCCAGGTGATGCGGGTGCTGGCAGGTTGGGCCATGACTGTGGGTGTTGGACATGATTGCCGAGGTGATGGGACTAATTGCCAGAAGATGCCAGGGTGATCTGTCTGAGGGTGGGCCATGCTGTGGGGAGACTCTGGGTTGATGCAGGGCAGCCCAGGGTCATGGTGATTGCTGAGTGTCAGGGTTGGGGGGGGGGGGGGGGGCAGCAAACCCAGGAGTGACAGATGTCACCATGGTGGCTGTTGCAGCATTGGGATGGTTGGCGGGGGCAG
>JAGGAU010008351.1:1595-38808 GCA_017657275.1 Termitomyces sp. T108 | reverse complement strand
TGGCAAAGGACATAACATTGTCCTTCACATAAATTCTGTCTAGCCTTAATAGTAATGCTGTTGCCTCCTGGGTGAATTTGTAAGCTTGTTTTTCTGGAAAGGCATGTCTCTACTCATCACTGATTCCCACCTTTTGCTTCAGGGAGTCTAGTGCAGCTAAAGCATCCGTCAGGACCCTGACCTGGGGGGCTCCTACCAGAGCAAACAAACACCTGGGCAGATATAATGCCAACAACAAGTATGTGAAACCAAGGATAATCAAATGTAAGTAAATAAGAAAAGGGATGACTGAGAAACTCAATGGTAAATCAGGAAACTAATAGATTAGAGGCAGATGAGAGGAAGCAATGAACAATCAAGAGGCAAACACAAGTAACAGTAATCAGGAATTCAAGTAACAATCAGGAATATCAAGGCTAGGGAGTAGCTACCAACTACCAGACCTTATATAGCTGTAGACCACTACCTAAAGGGGAAGCTGGAAGTGATCTGAGTCAGGTGGAAGTGATCTGGAACAAAGGATCATGGATGTAGCTGAGACCTGGATGTGGCTGAGACATGGATGTGGCTGAGACCTGGATGTGACTGGATTTAGATGTGGCTGGATCTAGATGTGGCTGACACTTGAATGGGGCTGATCTACCAAGGAGGGATCAGAGCTGGAATTTGATGGGAGGGAATGGGTGGGGGTCCTGACACTATCCAGTTTGTCTTCTGTGATGTTGAAGTCACCCACCATTGCATCAATCTTAATTCTTGGGTGGTTTTGACACCAATCTTCTAGCTCACACCAGAATGCTGCATTTTCTTTGCCAACACTCACTGTGACATTGGGTGCATACACCCCTAGTATGCTGATTACTTTGTCTTTGTGCTATTTTGCAGTGACTAGCAGGGCTCACCCAGGAATTATCTCTTTGCATTTTGCTCCCTGTATGTTAATCAGATCCTTGTTCAGAACTGCGGCCACCCCTCCTTTTCCAGTTGGGTTATTGGGGTTGGCTGTGGAGAAGACTTTGAGGCAATGACTAAATACTTCTTCGATTTGGGTTCTATGTGCTTCATCCAAGTGCACTTCTTATACCATGAAAATATCTATTCTTTTATCTCTGACCAGTTGCTTCACATGATTCCATTGTGTTTCTGTGCTAGAGGCTCCTGCATTATGGTATCCTCTTATATTTAGCATTGCTATTTTTAGTGCTGCTTTAGTGTTCTTATTTGAGACTTGAGTATTATTCTCAGATCAGAGTGGGACCACCCCTACAAGTTAAGCCCAAGTTGTGAGCCAGTTCCAGCAAGACACTTATAAAGCACCCCTTTTCACCTCAATGAAATGCACCAAGATGTTTTCCATTATGCTGTCCATTGCCCATTCTGCATCTCCAGGTAGACAGCTCATGATGTGTTTGGTAATTTCTTCAGACTGCCTAAAATGCATGCATACCAGGTTGGTTACCACTAGGGGGACCTCAGCTGCATTTGCAAACATAAGGCCATAGATGGTTAGGACAAAGGAGGGGCAATGATCAGCAAAAGACTTGAAAAAAATAGTTATGTCTTTTGTCAACATGACTTCTAGATCTATCAGGTAGACAGCCTGTTGCTCTGTCAAGCCTGAGACTAGCATATGGTAGGGAGCTGGGAAACAGTCTGCTTTCAGTGCCAGCTTTTGAAGCAGGAGGGAAACACCAAGATCTATGTTACTTTCAACATGCACCAAGTTTTTGATCAAGGTTCTGATCTTATCCACCATTGCAAGACTATTGTGCTTATATTTGTAAAGAGCCTTACCTAGAGTTTTCCTGCTAGAATTCTGTTCCACCTCTCCAACTGGTCATCCATCATGTTTTTGGCAGGGCTCAGAACAAGGTGTATCTTGGACCAACTCCCATTTGGAGAAGCAGTCCTTTGGAGGCCAGTAGCATTGGTGATAACAGTGTTTTCTGCTGGCCCATCCCAATGGATACCAATGTAGTCCTGTATGGGGTTCTTTGGTGCCTCCATGAGAACCATGTTTGGGAGCCTGCTAAAAGTGGGCCTCAACCAAGCTGGGCTGAGGTTGTGCAAACATGGGGTGTCTGGTGGAGCTGCATAATTTGTGGACTTGATTTCAATGAGACTGGCAGAGGCCACTGATTGTTGTGGAGACTTGATCAGGATCTTGTCCCAGGCCACATCTGTGACAGGTTCAGTACTTTTGCTGGGAGGTGGGGTATTGACCTGGGCACCATTTTCTCCATCCCTTGCAGGGGTCAGGGGTATAGGACATAGATGTACAGGAGAGATAGGTGAGGCCACAGGTGTGTGTGGAGTGGCATCCTCTGGGAGTGGTATGACCCTTCCACCATCTGAGAAAGGAGCCTCAACCACTAGTTTTCCTCCTCTGCCCATGTCCAGCCCTAGACTGTTACATAAGAGGATGAAAGTTACCCAGGGGAGATACATGAATCATGGGTGGGGGAGTTGGAAAGGCACATTGTAGCAATCAGGCTGTGGGTAGTATCTCACCAATGTCTCAAAAGGGGGAACTGCAACCAAGGTGTGCCTCTTGAGGGTCCTTGCTTTCATGGGACTCATCAGGGGGGGAGCGTTTGGCATTCTCAGGTTCTTTGTGCTGGCGGCACTTGTACGTGAATCTGAACTTTCCTGGCAGCTGGTTGCTGCAGGGAATACTATCACCCAGGCTTCCTTTGCCATGGGCTGGGAGGACCAGGAATTCATGGTCCCAGGCACTAATGTCTTTTTCCTGGGGCTGATCATCTGGTTCTCCAGTGGAGGTCTCAACAAGCGTCACGGAGTCAAAGTTTTGTAAACCAGGCATGTGTATCTGCGTACAGGAGCATATTAGTTGGCTTCCTCTGCATGGTTCCAAAGAGATTTACCAAGGGTGGTGTTCCGCAACGGTTCATAGACGCTCGGGGAGTGGACTCGAAAAGCATTTTTGAACCTAATGCGAGGCTTTGCTATTTGTATCCGTCTGTCTGACTCGTGTCACCCATGTATTCAAGTTCGCTGTCAACTGTTCCTGTTTTTAGCTTGCACGTCGATACCACGACTTACTTTTGCTGTAGGGGTTCGCGCTCTCCTGTACGCCAGCTCTACTATACAGTTTTCTGGCATTTGGTGGGGGTTGCCTAGCTGTTCCGTCTTAGAGGAAGAGGTGGGTTGACCTGGGAGGGGGGGACCATCTGTTCATGTTCGCTTCACTATGGTGGTTCTTTATTAACATTTGGGCTTGACCCCTGCGGTATATCCCCAGGGAAACTTTCGGCTGGGGTAGGGTCAACACTCCGGGGATGTCCGTCCTACCCCCAACCTAGGCCTTTCGGCGTGTTGAACATGTTGCTCCAGTTAAGGAGATACAGTTCGGTGTGGCAGCCGCCTGTTTTTTGAATTTTTCTCCGTACCACATGGTGGTGGTTGCGGATCAAGAGGCCCCTGGACTGGAGCTCATTTCTCAAGGTCAAGAATCTACATTTATAAACCCCGGGGATCTTTCACAGTAGCCGCTTTCTCATGGAGAAAATCTCGACTGGAAATCTGCAGCTGAGTGATTCAGGCACCTCCTGCGGACTTTGTTCTCATAAATAACCAAGCAGTGAATTAGACCACATCTTGTCCTCCTATGTAATTCAACCTCTCGTCATATCTCAAATCACTCGCATGCAGTCGATTTCTTACTACATATTTCTGCCGGCAGAGCACGCGTTGTAATTCATCAAACAAATCAATTTCTAATATCACTCATTATGGGACGCAATAAGTACTTGATAGATATTATACATGATCGTAAGTGCACTGGGTATATAAATGAGTTACTTGAATGTTAAAGAACCAGGAGAATCCGAAATCTTATTTGACTCAATCACCTCTGCTAGTTGTTGGTTTCGTTTTTGGGCAATGTCCAATTGCCGTTGTATACTCCTGTATAAGTTATCAGTCATACGCAACTTCAAGTAGGATGTGAGGACGTACTTAAGGTTACTCTCCAATTCCGTGACCCTCTCTTTGCTACCTTGGCGCTCACGCTTGACTCTCTCCTCTGCTGCTTTTAACCGCACTTCATACTCTTTCACTCGTGCCTCCCACTTAGCATCGGCAGCGGCACTTCGCTGATTCATAGCCGCAACCTTTTCCTCTGTCGCCAGAAGTTGATTTTGAGCATTGTTGAGCCGCCGCTCCGCATTGGCAGCTCGTGTTGACAGCGAGCGCACTTCCATTACGTCTGTTGTTTGACCTGGACGCTTGATGCTGGCGAGCTGCAGCGCCATCTCTGCATTAGTTGTCTGTAAGGATCTCAGAATGAGTTGAGACGTGATACATATTGATAACAAGGTATACCTTGATAGCTTCGAGCTCTCCCTCTTTCGAGGCGAGTTTTCGACGCCAAGTTGACTTAATCTCAGCAAAAGTTTTGACACTTGCCTCAAATTTGTCAATCTGCTTCCATCGGTAGTCAAGTTGTTTCCGGAGGTCGTTCAACTTGTCCGTAAATCTTCCCTCAGCCTCCTTACACCTCTTTTCATAATCCAGTTGAATCTGACTAAGAGATTTGAGTCGTGTTATAAGGTTGTCATGGAAGACACTGAAGTTGGTGAAGGGCTTAGTTTCTCCCTGACTACCCTTCTTCTACCTCGATGAGAAACGTTACCGAGTGAGAGAGGAATTAAAGCAAGAAATCGCAGACTCACAGGCGTCCTATCTACACCCAGGATCTTGTCGAGATATTGATAAATCGTCAACAATAGCGTGTTACGCTCCGTCAGTTGATCGCGGTACTGATTTTCAGCACTCAACAAAGACCTCTGGTCCTTTGATAGTCTTTGCTCCAATTCTGCCACCTTCACTCTAAATACTGTGATTTCTCCCTCTGCTGTACGAAGAGCTCCCTGTACATCGTCGAACTTCTCGGAGATATTCAAACGGGCTTGAGTCTGTGCAGCGAGTTGACTCTTCAATTCTCGATTTTCAGCATGGATTTTGTCCAGGACACCGTCTCTATCACGGCTTTTAGCATCCTTGTCATCCAACTCCTTTCGTGCGCGAGATAACTCGGCCTCAACCCG
Organism: Termitomyces sp. T108; assembly: GCA_017657275.1. Classification (NCBI taxonomy): domain Eukaryota; kingdom Fungi; phylum Basidiomycota; class Agaricomycetes; order Agaricales; family Lyophyllaceae; genus Termitomyces; species Termitomyces sp. T108. Next base: position 33,739 of record JAGGAU010008351.1, on the reverse strand, counting down.
CTCCAAATCACGTTTTAGCCGATCTGTTTCCAGCTGTAATGAAAACCGCGCCGTGGTATGTGTCTCCCCGAGCCTCTTGGATTCAGCTTCCAAGGTCTGCAATGCGGTCTGCACGGCCTGTAAGTCAGACTCTCGTTGATTTAGTAATGACTGGACACGGGCTAAGTCGTTCGAGGCGTTCTGAAGAGCCGATTCTTTCGCCTGCAGGTTTCGTCGTTCGATACGAATTGCATCATCGTGCTCTTTGTCGGCAGCTTCTAGATCTGCCTCGAGACGTTCACGTGCTGAGCGTTCTCGTCGAGTTTCCTCTATCAAATCCTCAATATGTCGTGCCAGCTCTTCTTGTCTCGAGCGGTGAGCATGAATCTCAGCGTTACAGGTTTCATACATTTCTGTCGTTTCCCGGAGTTCAGCCTTGACGGAAGCAACTTTCTGTCGTGGGCCGAAGGAACCGCGAGTCAATATCAGTGGGAGAAGACAATTTAGCGCTTACCTCTTTCAACGCTGCTACAAGTGCCTCGAGACGCTCTCGTTCAATTGCGTCATCTTCTCGAAGACGTTCAGTGTCCTCTTTGAACCTTTCAGTATCATCGTCCATCTGATCTAACTGACTAGAGAGCTTTTCCACTGCGTTATTCAGGGCCTCGATCTCTGCATCCTTTTGATCACTTTCCTCTTCTAGTTGAGCAAGAGCTGCTTCAAACTTGTTGCGAAGGTCTGCTGACAGCGCTTCGTGTTCGGAAACCGTCAAACGAAGATCCTTACATTCCGACTCTCGTTCAGAGAGAACCTGTGGTCTAGGCATGGAGCATGCAAATCAGTTTCATGAAAATGGACGTACGTCACGCAATTCCTCGACTTGGTTGCGTACTTCTTCAACCTCTCCCCTCCACTCGTTATCCACGACCTCGATGATACGTTGATGCTCCGCCACAAGTTCCTCAATTTCGCGCGTTTTAAAATCGACGTCGTCCTCCTTTTGTTGTAACTCGATCATTACCGCCGCTAGTTTGTCACGAAGTGAATTGAGATCTTCTTCTACAGCTTCCCTTTCTTCCCGTTCCTCCAAAATCTGAGCCCTGCTCTCGCTTCTTTCGAGAGATTCTGCTTCCCTTTTCCGTTGAATGTCTTCGATTTCCAATCGAAGAGCATTGATCTCGTGCTGCAAATCCTCCTTTTCGTCCTCCCGCTGGGCAATGATCCCTACATGCTCATCCAACCGCATACGAAGCTCCTCATTCTCAGCCACCAACTCTTCAACCCTTCGCTTGAGCCTCTCCCGTCTCCCCTCGCCATTCGAACTCTCAGCCAGTGACGCGTCTCCTCTCCTTTCGATGATCTCCTTTAATCGCTCAATTTCTTCCAGATTTTCCTCAATGATTGCCTTCGCACCATCGTTTCGTTCTTGCAATTCGGTATTTCGCGCCTCTAGCTCTCGGAATAACTCATCATCATCATCAGTTTGTCCATTGCACCGTCTTCTCAGTTCCTTCAAATCACGATCCTTTTCTTCCAGCTTTTCTTCCAGCTCTCGTTCCCGATTCTTGGACCCTCCTGATCGTTGAAGACGTTCAAGTTCGCGTTCAAGTTCGATGACCAACTTTTTCAGTTTCTTCATCTCCATACCGCGTTGTTGGACCTCAATCTTGAGGTTGATGTTCTGCTTAAGAACGGCATCCATCTGATCAGGAGCCAGTTTAGCTAGTTGGTCTTCCAAGAAGTGAACTCGTAGTTTGATACTAAAGTTCTCTTTTTTGAGATTGTCGATGTGCTACACGTTACCAAAGGACATAGTCAGAGCAGTTTGTATGATAAGTAGTACAAACACTTGCATACTTTCTCTTGGTCGCGCAAAGTGAGTGGCGCTTTGGTTCCAGCTACGCTGGCTCGCGTCGTGCGCCTAGGACGCGAGGCAACAGGTGTTTCTGGAGCATCGCTCCAAGACTTGCCTTCAGTACCGAGAGCAGCGAGTATATCACTGCCAAGGGATATGTCTGGCTGGCTGCTGAATGCCAGGGACGTAGACATTGTTGTGCTGATCAGATTCCGTTCAGGGTTCAAGTCATTATTCGCCACGTGATACTTGATTGATTCAATCTTAAACGAGTTTCTTCACGCAGAAAACTCGAGCTCTGCACTGCTCGCGAAATAATGATACAACTGTAATTATGTACCTCCACCTCTATATCTCCTGCTCATATGCATCTTCCCATCCACCCTCAGCACCGTAGTCGCTACCTTCGTCACCATCGCCATCAGCGTCTGCGTCCGCGTCAGCGTCAACATTCTCGCCTAGCTCAGCGCCAGGTATTTTCCTTGGTTGCGTAGAAGGTGCAGGCGTGACTGCGACGGAGCCTGGTTCCTCCTCGATGATCACCATATCTGTCCCATCCCCGTCCTTGTCGTCACCAAAGGTGTACAAATCAGCATCATTCTTTATCTCATCCAAGCCTATCTTCGCCTCAACAGATGGTGGTCCTCCGCCTTCCACAAACAGATCCTTGAGTGCATCATAATTGATGCGTTTGCTGTATTTTGAATTCTTCTTCAGTAGATTCCGCACAGACTCTGCCGCAGTATTACCATGAGGCGTCGTTGCATCGCGCGGTTTGTTATTCGTCTTCCGGCGCTGTTGGCATGAAGAACATTCGGGCATAAAGGTTGAATTCAAACGAAGAGAAGAAAAAAACGACCATGCTATTAATAAAAAGTATTGCCAGAAGCGGGACACGAACCTTCCTACTCTTGGTAGTGGACCCTGATTCTTGTTGCTCGCCTTTGGCTAAAAAGAACCCATTAGCAAAGTGAACGCGATCGAGCGCCGAGATGCCTTCCACATGATGGAATACGAGACAAATGACCTGTCAACACACCTGCAATTGCTTCAAGATAATCTTTGTTCAACTCTACCCAGACGCGCTCTTTGATCTTTACCTCTGCCTCTGAAAGCAGAAATCGATCCAACTCTTCCTCATCTAGCCCAAGTAATTCGTCATCGACAGTGATTGAAGCAAGCCGTCGTTCTTCGGCCTCATCAAGGGCACCACTGAGCAATGCGCCCTGAGTGTTGCTGAGAAATGTCGTAACTTCCTCTGTAAGCACAGTCGAAACAGTGTCGTCTACCTCTGAAATCGGAGGTGCCGCAAGTGTTGAAGAGGACGAGGGACCGTGTAAAAGCGATGACTGCGGCGGTGATTGCGGGCTTGGAGGATTTTGCAATCCTGAATGAAGTGGCATTTGTTCGGTATTGAGAAGCGCAGGATCGATAATGTAGGTGGAATCGTCCATATCATGGTCAGGCATAAAAAGAGGGACAGGGTGCATCGTGCCTTGGAGTATCCCCTGGTTCAGGAGAGTAGGATCGATAGGAGGAGGTTTAGTGTGAGCTGGGTGGGTCTCGACATCTTGTGTCTCGTTCTCCCCATCGGAACATTCCCCTCTCTTCCGCTTCTTCTTTTTTGAGCCCTTTCTTGTACATTTTCCTTTTCCAATTTGCTCCTCAGCCTCATGATTATTCCCGTTGGCGGCTTCCTCCATAGCTACTCTTTCTGCCTCTTCCCTCTCCCTACCTTTAGTAAATGCCGGAGGATCCATCTCTTCCTCTAACCACACGTTCCTAAAATCGGCCAGCGTTAGACTTCCACTGGGGGTATTCTTGAACTCATCGAGGCGCTTCTTAAGGGTCGTATCGGCAATCTTCACAACCTGTACAATCTCCTCGACCGACCTTCGAAAGTTATTCATCCTAGCGGCGAGAAGTAACGCGGCCCCACAAATACCGGCTGGACGACGACCACGCGTCATCCAATCACGATCAAACCGCTGGACAAGGCGTACAGCATCAGTTGCTACCTTATGAGTCTCGTCACCGAATTCTAGTAAAGCAGCAAAGCGGGAAATATAATGAGAGGGATCAACGAGGGGTAATCGAAGGTTCAAAGTCTGTACAAGTTGAAGATATGTGTGGCCGAGTTCAAAGACATTGACCTGATGTTTGAATGAGGGTTGGGGACAAATGAATAAACAGCGATGGAAACTCACCTGAAGAAGATCCGAGAAATCAATCAGCATATAATTTCTCGTTTCTTTCTGGCGACATGCAACGTAGAGACAGACTGCCACGACGTTGAGACTTTTCCGTCCCTTCGTGAATTTGTGCTCTACTGCAAGGGTATACATTCGGGTAGCAGCCAGACAAACAAAATCAGAAAGACGGAGGACATTCGCAATACTTTGAATCTTTTTTGTGGCTATAAACAACAATTAAACTTTACTGTTTTGATCTCCTCCATAGGACTGACCATTTGCAATCGTCTGCTCCCTTGATTCGCTGTTGCCTCGGTTTCCATACGGACCAGACATCCTCGCGTGTGCTGAAAGGCGTACATTAGACCGTTACAATGATGAGGATACTTTAGCATTGCTTTACTCACTTGCCCCTTGACCCACAAAAGAGCCTTGTACCATTGCCGCGCCATTTGACAACTCCCCGAACGCAACCTCACTCACAATCAGACTTTCCTCAACGACAGTTCCGCATGCGACACAGAAACCGTTGCCCGCAGCAGTATCATATTCGATGACTGTCCCACCACAATCGTTACACACCGGCTGGAAGGAGATTAGATAACAAGAGACGGACGTGCACAAATGACGACACCATTAGTCAGGAGAAATGAGTAGTGCGCCAGACGTCAATATATAAAGGGTATGTACACAAAGGAATGGATAAAGATAGAAAAAATACACGGCAAAGATGAGGGGTTGAGACAGAAACGCGAAGTCACGGTGTGACGAGCGTTAGAGATCACGCGTCCCTGGACAAGTTTTCTCGTCATGCGGCGATGGACTACATTTGCGCGCATTCTAGCACAAACTAGATCACGCCACTACAGTGCTCCACTTCCCGCTAGATCAACTCCAGATCCGTTTTCTCTCCTCGCCCCCCAGCTTGCTGAGCTTCGTCAATCGCTCCTCTCTCTCCTTAACTCTGGTCATCCACGACTCAGCGAAATAACGCGTTATTATTTCCTTCACCCTTCAAAACAAATTCGACCCATCATTGTCCTCTTGTTCTCTCGTGCTACGAATGGTCTTGGCAGACACTGGGAACACAAACTCTGGGAAGCTCAAACCAGCGGCGCAGGAGGTCATGCAGACGAGCTTGACTGGCCGCTTACGCGACCTGACATTCTGAATGACTGGAACCCAAGTAAACCCACCAGCACCTCTCCCTTCGATTCCTCTCCCTTCACAATCCGTCCTCGAGCCCCGCACCGTCCCTCGCCCCCACATCGTCACCCACATCCATCGACACATGAACCCAGGCTATATGATGCAGAATATGTTCTACCTACCCAACAGCGGCTTGCGCAAATTGTAGAGATGATGCACACGGCATCTCTTCTGCATGATGATGTTATTGACGAGTCTGCCTTGCGGCGTGGCCAGCCTAGTGCACCTGCTGCCTTCGGCAACAAATTCTCAATATTAGGAGGGAACTTTGTGCTAGGTCGAGCGTCCGCAGCCCTTTCACGTCTAGGAGATGCCGAGGTAACGGACTTGATTGCCAGTATTCTCTCCAATTTGGTAGAGGGTGAGATTTTGCAAACTAAGGCTGTAGATACGGAAGGCTCAACGAAGCCAATTGAATTGTCGGGAGAACGTACGACAAGAATACAGGATGCGTGGAATATCTACCTTCAAAAGACATACCTGAAGACTGCAAGCCTAATGGCGAAGGGTGCACGTGCGGCAGTTACACTTGGCGGATGCATAGAGGGTGACATTTGGCGGGAGATTGCTTACGCTTACGGACGGAATCTTGGCATTGCTTTTCAAGTAAATTCTTGTCTGTCCAAAGAGTGCACTGAATCTAACCCAGGACATCAGCTTGTAGATGACATTCTGGACTACGACTCAGCTGCCGCAACACTTGGTAAACCAGGAGGTGCGGACCTGCAATTGGGGTTGACCACAGGCCCAGCACTCTATGCCTGGGAAGAGCATCCTGACATGGGTATACTGATTAGCCGCAAATTTCAAGGTCCCGGAGACGTTGAGAAGGTATATGCATTACTTTTTGTGCTCGTAGAACGAATCTTAAAACTTTTGTCGATGAGTCAGGCTCGCAATTTTGTCGCTCATTCTTCAGCGCTTCAGCGAACACGCGAACTAGCGCAGAAGTATGCAGACAAGGCGAAAGAAGTGTTGGATCAGCTGCCAGAGAGCGATGCAAAGAGTGCTCTAGAGGCGCTTGCAGATCGTGTCATTCAGAGAAGATCATGATTGTGTACAATAGACATGTTTGCAAAGTCCAGTTGAGCCCTCACGTCACGACACCAGACGTCGACAGGGTAAACAGGTGACATACCTACTTTAAGCCGTATAATTATCTCCAAGGGGTTATGATATTTTAGTGACCGATGTGACATCTTTTCATGCCAACTTTATGTATCCTCGTTTTTCAAAATGACCAAAAAGCTTCCTGTCGCTGATTCCAGTTATTCGCACATTGCCAACAAGAAACTTCGCACAGAGCTAAATCGACATGCAGCTCAGGCGAGCCGCGCCAAGGCCCTTCAGGACGATGCAGAAATATTGTTAGCCAATGAGGCGGGGAAGATCGAAGTTGAAGGAGAAATGGAGCGGACGTGGAGGATAGGACAAGATGAGATTGTGCAAGGGGCAGGACAGGAGGCGGCGAGGGGTCGGAGAGAGTGGAAACTCGATGGTGGACCATATCGGTCAAGATATACCAGAAATGGCCGGTGCGCAACTGACTGTTTTTTTCCCTCGATTTTCTTTCCGACCTTTATAAAGGCATCTTGCAATTGCTGGACGGACTGGACATGTTGCAACTTTTGACTGGATGACAGGAACATTACACTCTGAGCTCCAACTCCAGGAAACATGTCGAGACATCACGTACGTCTTTCCTATCAGCTTTTGGATCATCAAGTCGACGTTCTCAGCTCAGTTTCCTCCATGATCAATCTCATTATGCCGTCGCACAGAAGAAATATGTTTTCATCTACGACCGAGACGGTGTTGAACTTCATTGTCTAAAGTCCCATATAGAACCTACTCGGCTCGAATTTCTGCCTTACCATTGGTTACTCGCGAGCGTTGTGAGCCTCTTCCCTGTGGTACCTTGCACAGGTTCTGATTTCTAGCCTGCAAGAGTAACTCTGGTTATCTCAAATATCAAGATACCTCTACTGGTCAGCTCCTCGTTCAACATCGGACGAAGCTTGGCGCATGTATTGCCATGACACAAAATCTACACAATGCTGTGATTCATCTTGGACATCAAAATGGTTGCGTAACCCTCTGGACACCGAATCTTCCTCATCCTGCTGTGCAGCTTCTGGCGCACATGGGGCCTGTACTGAGTGTCAGTGTTGATCCCAGCCAGGGTGGAAGATATATGGCGACGGCAGGCCGAGACGGGACAGTAAAGGTTTGGGACTGCAGGAATTGGAAGGGTGCTGTGAGAGATTGGACTCTACGCAGTGGGGGTGACGTTGAGTTAGAGTGGAGCGCGAAGGGGACTCTGGCTGTGGCCAGTGGAGGTTGCGTCAACGTGAGTGTGACCTGTAGTCCAAATCCCCATGTAGCTAATACATTCTGAAGATCTACACTCGACCCTCTATACAAACGCCGATGCACACAAATACCTCCCCTCCGCTTTATTTAACACATCCTATTCCGAACCGACCACTAACCTCCGTACGCTTCGCCCCCTTTCAGGATATTCTTACTGTCGGTCATGCCGCGGGACTCTCAAGCATCATAGTCCCTGGTGCTGGAGAGCCCAACTTTGACAGCTCTGAAGCCGATCCCTTTGAAAATAAGAGGGCTCGACGGGAAAAGGAGGTCAAGGCACTTCTTGACAAGGTCTGTCCCATTTGATCAAGCTGAATTTCTATATACCTTCAAACGCCATCATAGATTCAACCAGACTTGATCACCCTCGATCCTGAGTTCGTGGGCTCATTGGTACCTCCATCAAAACTGTCAGCGACTGCTGATGGAAAGGCCGCGGATATTCCTTTCGCGCGAATGACGCGTCTTGACAGGCTGAAAGTGTCCGGTAAGGCCGATGAGACGGAGGAGAACAGCGATGATGAAGTGGATGATGATGGGAAGAAACTCTCAAGAGAAGAAAGAGAACGGCGAAGGCAGCGTGGAAAGGGCAAAAGCCTTAAGCGGTTCGTATATAGCCTCCTCTCCCTCATGATGCTCACCTTTTACAGATATCTTCGAAAACAACGCAAAAACGTCATCGATCCTGCTGCGGTACATACTCATCTTATCAAGGGTTACGTGTATCTGACTTCTACATATTCATAGGTGGCAATTCGCAAAAAGTTGGAGAAACAGAGAGAAGAGAAGATAAGAGCACGTATGGAGGCGAAGAGTGCTGGTCAGGAGCCACGTAAGGCATCTGCTCTAGATAGATTCAAACGTGCACCTTCTTGATATTGTAAGATGTAGTAACATCAATGCTTCCATTCCAATACCAGTTCTTAAGATGTGTACCGTTACTGTCACAAAGATGTGTATTTTCGCGTACCATCATGATTGACGCCAATGTATCTCCATCCAAGCCGCGCGATGCTCAACCAACGATCGGGCTCATCGGCATGGGTGCTATGGGTAGAATGTATGCGAATCTTCTCTCCGAGGCAGGATGGTTAAAGTGAGCCCCGTTGATTTGATCTTTTGTGAGATTTCACATCTTGTAGAATCATTGTTTGCGACCTACCTTCTAAGCACGCAGAACTCCTACGCGACTATGCTGATAAGCCAAATATCACACCTGTTCCAGACGGCCATGCTGTCTCTCGATCATCAGACTTCATCATGTATTCAGTCGAGGCGAAAAATATTGATGAGGTGGTGCGGCAGTATGGGCCATGTACGTCGCAGTATTGATTTTGAAGAACCTTGGACCGATGGTACGTCAAGCAACAAAGGTGGGAGCCGTCGTAGCCGGTCAGACATCCGTCAAAGCACCGGAGCGAGATGCGTTTGAAAAATACCTCCCGGCAGATGTTCACATTGTGTCATGCCATTCCTTGCATGGACCAAACGTCAACACCGTCGGACAGCCGCTTGTGAGTATCAGAAAGGACAAGTAAAACCCCAACTACGTGTTATTTATTTCAACTAGGTCCTTATCAAACATCGAGCTCCTCCGGAAGCCCTGGCTTTGGTGGAAAACATTTTGAAATGCTTTCGCTCACGTTATGTCTATCTTTCTTACGAAGAACACGATCTTGTCACTGCCAATACTCAAGCTGTTATACACGCTGCTTTCTTGAGGTGATTGATATACCATTTCTCCAAGCGCTGCCTCTCATTTATCCTCTTCGCAAGTATGGGAACAGCCTGGGCTTCTGCCTCATCTTACCCTTGGGAACAAGGACTCTATGTAGGAGGTATCGAAACCGCCAAAGTCAACCTTGTTCTCCGAATTTATTCCAATCTATGGCATGTCTATGCTGGTCTCGCTATCCTTAATCCCAGCGCGCGTGTACAAATTGATCAGTATGCCACAAGCGCGACCGAGCTTTTCAAGCTCATGCTGTCAGGTGGAAGTGGTGCGGTCGACGAGGAGGTCAAACTCCGCAAACGCATTGAGTGGGGCCGTGAGATCGTCTTTGGGCATCGAAGCAAAGGCAATAGTAAGGAACGGAAACCAATATTACTGTCCCAAGAAGTCTTGGATCGTTTTAGCCTTGGTAAGATGCCAGACTCAGTCCCACCTTCGCCTTCCGAAGCATTTGCGCCGCCATCAAAGTACCGTCCCAACTCTCATCTCTCCCTACTCGCCATGGTAGACTGTTGGGCGCATCTCGGTATTAATCCGTACGAACACCTTGCATTAGCAGCCACACCGATCTTCAGACTTTTCCTTGGTGTCGCGGAACACCTTTTCCTCTCACCATCCCTGCTTGGCAGTGCCATCCAGTCCAGTTTGTTTGACAACTGGCATCGCTCGGATGATCTCGAGTTCGTGGTTGCTGCAAGGGGCTGGAGTCAGTGCGTCAGTTTTGGGAACTTTGACCTTTACCAAAAGAGGTTCGAAGAAACAAGGTTCTTCTTTGAAGGGCGCTTCGAAGAGGCAAACAAACTGGGTTCGGAAATGATCAAGGCAATCATGGAAACGGAAGTGATCCGGGAGGAAGAAGAAGCGGAAGAGTGAGTGGAGTGGATCTCGTCTGGTTAGCATATTCAAGTTTAGAAAAACAAATTGTGGCCAAAATTTGAGCGGGCAGAAACTTGTCACACAGAAATGGAAAATTCGCAATCAACTTCGTGTATTAGAACATATAAATGATCACATCAAACAGCCTTGAACGAGCGCTTGCAATTTGAGTTCCAACCATCATGTGGCTTGTTTAGGCACGTGTTGTTTGGCACCAATTTGTCTGAAGCTTTAATCTGGTCAGCCAGCTACTTACAAGTCACGCGTCGTTCTCTATGTCTGAACGATCCCGACGCGAGAAAACCAAACTAGACAAGTTCGCAGAGTACAAAAGAGCGCGTGAAGGTGGAAAACGCACGTTCAAGGTGAGCATTTATCTAATTTGTGACGCGTCTTCGTGATGGATGACGAACATTGACCAGGAAGAGGATGTAGAACTCTACGATGAGGTTACGGAGGAACAATATAGAAGTATTGTGAGGGGAAGGCTGCAGCAAGATGATTTTGTCGTCGATGACGGAGTGGCAGGATATACGGATAATGGAATGGATGATTGGACAGGCGGACGCGACAACGAGTATGATTCAGAAGAAGAAGCTCCAAAAAAGATAAAGCGTACGCGTTTTCTCTCCTTTACTTCAAAACTGTGCCGAATATGAGACCTAGCAAAGAAGAAAACCAAGACAGACGCGGAGAAGAGTAGACTAAGGCAGAGAGATTCTTCAACCGTTGTTACCCCATCCATCAGTGCGTATCGACCAAAGGTGTCTGAAGCTGAAGAGGACGAATTTATGAACTCTCTGCTGGGGGGCATGGATTCTGTCACGACGTCAGCTTCTGCCATTGCGAGCAAGGTTTCTCGTAAACGAAAACAATCGCCCGAGTACAGTGTTTGCGACTCATCTTCGCCGTTCCGGCCTGACTTGCGCAGAAAATCTTCATTTGAAGATATGTCGTCTGATGGATATCTCGACGATGGTTTTTCTGAACCACAAAGTGACGGTTACTACATGAGCCCGAAGAAGAAATTTCGGACGACCAATGGCGAGACTACGCCAACTATAGAGAGGCTTGCCTCGCTTGAAGTCGCCAGTGATTGGGAACCTGTATCTGACACTTCGCTCGAAGACATTGACATGGATGCTTTCATGGGCGTTGATGACGAAGATTTGGATGTCGAAACGTCGATAAAGACTGAGCCAAAGGAGATCAAGCTTACCGGGAGGTCACTGCCTGCTGTCGATGTTGATACAAAGCCGTCTTGGCTTTCTGTCTACGACTCACTCACGGTCAATTCAGAAGCTGACACATTTGGACCCCTCGCATCAACAACTACGCCATCATCTAGCAGTAAAATCTCTGCTCTTGAAACGGACGGTTCATTGCGATTTTTCTGGCTTGACTACCTTGAGCACGAAGGAAAATTGTACTTTGTGGGGAAACTCAAGGATAAAGCTTCGGGGGCATGGGTCTCATGTTGCGTCACGGTCGAGGGTGTTCAAAGGAACCTTTTCGTATTGCCACGTGAAAGAAGGGTCGAAGGAGATGAAGACGGTAACATGCACGAGACAGATATTATACCAAGTCCTCAAGATGTGCACGCTGATTTCGAGATGATACGGAAGCAGATTGGGGTCAAGTCCTGGAAAGGCAAGTTTGTTAAGCGCAAGTATGCTTTCGGTGAGAAGGAAATACCGCGTGGGGAAAGCCAGTGGTTGAAAGTTGTCTACGGATTTGATGGTAAGCGGTGTATGTAATTCAACATCACACTCCTCACTATTCCGAAGACCCTCAAATACCATCAAATGCTTGTAGTCCAAATATCGTACAGATACTTGGAGCCAACACCAATGCTTTCGAACTACTCGTCTTGAAGCGAAAGATTATGGGTCCTTGCTGGCTGGAAATAAAAAACCCGCATATTGATAACAAAGGCGTCAGTAAATTACCACGATTCGATTTTTTCCTCACACCCAGAATATCTTCCTAGGTCTCTTGGTGTAAATTGGAAGCCACCGTATCTGATCCCAAAGACATTAATCCCTTCCTGGAAACGGATCCTGATGCTCCAAGAGAAATGCCTCCCTTAACGGTCCTTAGCTTAAGTGTACGAACTATTGTAAACCACCAGGAGAACAAGCGCGAAGTTGTCTGTACGACCGCTCGTATTTGGCATCACAGTTCGTTCGCCTCCTAGTTTTTCAATTCCAGCTAGTTTACTAATGCTCGACAGTAAATATTGACGACGCCACACCTCCAGAACAACTTCCATGCACAGTCCACACCTTTGTTCGTCCTCTGGATCGGTTCCCACCGAACTTTGAAACACAGGCAAGAGCGAATGGCAAAGGCTTGATATCACCGATTAAGAACGAGCGTATGCTGCTTAGCAGCCTACTCAGTAAAGATATCACTGTTTACCTGTTTTGACTTCGCTGACGCCATTATTAGTGACCCTTCACAAGGCTGACCCCGATGTCATCATAGGACATGAGTTCCTGGGTGTTTCCCTTGATGTCCTACTCCATCGAATGCGGGATCTCAAGGTAGATCACTGGTCACGCATAGGGCGCTTCCGACGCTCGCGATGGCCCAACATTGGTAAGCAGGGGTCCAACTTGAAATTCTTGAGTGGGCGCATGTTGTGCGATCTAGCCAGTGACGGTGCCAAGGTGCATATTATCATTATCTGTCCGTGTCGTCACTGACGAGTGGATTAAGAGTATGATCTCTTCAACGACATGGTCAATGACTGAGATGTGTAAAACTCACCTTCGGAACGACAGGCAAGACATAGACCCCGACGATACAGCAAGTTATTTTGATGGAAGCTTAAGCACTTCGGACCGCCTACTTACGTTTGTGCGTCACTGCGAGCTCGACGCTCATTATCAGATGGCTATTGCGTCGAAAGTGCAGATTTTGCCTTTGACAAGACAGTTGACTAACCTAGCCGGCAATTCCTGGTGAGTTTAGCTCGCAACATTTCTAATACATCATTATGAAGGGGACTACAGGAATAAGACCCTGAACGGAGGTCGTGCTGAACGCAACGAGTACATTCTACTACATGAATTCCATCGACTCAAGTACATTTGTCCTGACAAGACATGGGGCAAGAGAGCCACCGCCGGTCTCAAACGGGAGCTACATGATGATGACCCCGAAGGTACGAAGACCAACGGGAAACGTGACAAATACAAAGGTGGTCTCGTCTTTGAGCCTAAGAGAGGTCTATGGGACCGTTTCATCTTGGTGATGGACTTTAATTCGCTGTACCCGAGTATTATCCAAGAGTACAATATCGACTTCACGACGGTGGAGAGTGTCGGTGATGACGAGGTGATTTTCTTTTGGCTTCGAGAGTCTTCGTTGTGCTCACGTTGCTTTGAATCGTTTCAGAACGGTGAAGAAAAGATCCCAGAACCACCATCATCAGACGTGTCTCAAGGAGTCTTGCCGCGACTTATTGCAACTCTTGTGAATCGACGTCGTCAGGTTAAGTCCCTGATGAAGGACAAGACAGCTAGTCCCGCGCAGCTTCTTCAAGTGCGTCCTATTTGTCTGAAAGTGCCCATGTTATTCTGATTTTGTCGCAGTGGGATATAAAGCAGCAAGCACTGAAACTCACTGCAAACAGTATGTATGGTTGTCTCGGCTTCGAATATTCACGTTTCTATGCTCGACCGCTCGCCGCTCTCACCACCTTCAAGGGCCGCGAGATTCTGACACATACAAGGGAACTTGCTGAAAGTATGGAGTTGGATGTGAGACAACTTCGTATTTGCTGCAATTGAGCACTCATCTTGCTTTAGGTTGTGTACGGAGACACAGACTCGGTTTTCGTCAACTCAAATGTAACTGAACTTTCGGAAGCCCTTCGCATCTCGGCTGAGTTCAAAAAAGCCGTTAACGAACGCTATAAGCTCCTTGAGATTGATCTTGATGGGGTCTTCCAGCGCCTTCTACTACTACAGAAAAAGAAGTATGCAGCCATCAAAGTGGAAGACGGATCACGAACATCTACAGAGGTTAAGGGTCTTGATATGAAGCGTAGAGAGTATTCTGCTTTGTCCAAGAATGTTTCACAGTAAGTTTCTCCTCTCATCCTTCCCAATGAGTATGTTGATGTAGTTCAGATATGTCTTGAATCAGATCTTGTCAGGAGAAACCACTGAAAACGTCGTTGAAAATATACACGAATACCTGCAAACCGTTAGTGGCAATGTCCGGGAGGGTAAAATCAAGATTGACGATTTCATCATCTTCAAAGTGGGTGTTCCGCTCTTGATACATTTTTTACGACTTACGACTAAATTATGTTAACAGCGTCTCGGTAAAGCCCCAGAAGATTACCCCGACGCAAAGAGTCAGCCCCATGTACAGGTTGCCTTGCGTATGAAGGCGAAAGGTGGAACCTCACGGGCCGGAGATGTCATCCCATACGTTTTCTGCCTTGAAGAGGGCAAGGAAATGGCTAAAATTGGACAAGCTGAGCGTGCAAAACACCCTGATGAGGTTCGGAGGGCAGGTTCAGAGCTCAAAATCGGTCAGTCTACCATGTTCTTACTAGATTAAGTTGTCCAATTGATTCTGCTCCAGATTTCGAGTACTACCTAGCCCACCAAGTGCTTCCACCGATTGAACGGTTGTGTGAGCCTATCGAAGGTACAGACCGAGCGCGATTGGCCGAGTGTCTTGGTACGCCACGTTTATGAGCGCTCTACGGTTGACCGACAATTCACTTCAGGACTGGACCCTGCGAAATACCGCACCTCCACAGGTGGAACCGATGATCGGGCATTCTCCTCTCTTGATTCCCAGATGTCGGACGCTGAGCGTTTTAAGGATTGTCAACCTTTCATTGTACGATGCCGATACTGTCAGGGCGAACTCCCTTTTGCACCAATCCACGACAGAAGTGTACGCAATTTTCTTACCCGTCAACAATACTCACTAAGCTCATGGCTTAGGCATCAATCATCCTTAAAGCCGGTCCATCGTGCCTCGCATGCCAAAAGAGGATAAGTCTAGGAAGCCTTACGATGCAGCTTGAGACTCAAATTCGTGGATTTATTTCTCGTTATTATGAAGGCTGGACAGAGTGCAATGACCGTACCTGTGGCTACCGTACACGCATGATGGGTGTCTATGGTCGCAGATGTTTACGTCCCGGATGTCAAGGTACTGTTGCATTCGAGGTAAGTGACTCTTTAATTTACCCCAATTGTTCTGGCAATTGAATCCATTTGAGTATTCCGATACTCAGTTGTATAACCAACTCCGATATTTTTCATCGCTTTTTGACGGCGATGCCGCCATCAAGGCCTCGAAAGGCAGTTCTCCGGCAGAACAAGGTTTGTCTTGATATTGGCGGTTGTTTCATGCCGTTGATGTGCATACTTTAGACTCCTTCAAATCATTGATTCAATCAAATGCTGGATGTCTCCAATCGTTGATGGACTGCGTTGAACAATACCTTGATCAATGTGGTCGCCGATGGGTAGATCTTAGTGGAATTTTTTCTCTTGTCAAACTCTAGCTTTCCTTTGTTATGTAGTCCACTAATGTAGTAATTGACTTTCTTTAACTGGAGGATACGGAGAATTCCAGGGTTGGAGTAGGGTCCCGAGGTTCTTTTGAGATTGGAAAGCTAAAAATGTATGGAGTAGGCAATATGTTTGAGAATCTCGCGTGCGCAGGGAGTAACAATAACAAGATAATTCGATCTCCGCTACCCACACATTACATGTCTGGGTAGAAATATCGTCGTATTTTTGCAATAGTATTGCAACAATCATCTATTAACTGTTTGCGCGTACACCTTCAGCGAGTAGGCTTCGGCCAAAGATGAGCTGTGCTCGATTCTATTAGTGGATTCACAACCTGCCGCCGGAGCAGCCTCTGTGGTTACGGAGACCTCACTTGCCCAGAACGCTATGTAGTGATCACAAGATTTCTAGGTGGTCGATTAAGCACGGCGCCCTCGCAATCAGCGCATTTCTGGAGGGAATTTTCCGCTCATTACATCCAAAACACTTGGTACATGTAGATTGGGTGTCGATTTCGGTGTCCGGCATACAATTGAGTGGGAAGTGATTGGACAGAAACTCTGCAATTTGATCTATTATAAAAAGATCATTCCATCCAGGACTTACGGGGGGCTGAGAGAATGAGATAGCAATTCAGAAAATACATTAAACATGAAAATGAATTAAAATCAGGGTACTCCCCTTACACGACCTTCCAACCAGAAATGGGCTTGACAATCAACGATGAACATAGCATATCAATTGCTACACAAGATACTAAAAGAAAAGTACATATTACACTATCAATGTGCAGACCTAAGGGATGAAGGATTTATCTTATTGGTGACTTGTATCAATGTACAAAACGCCTCTGTTTGTGGATTTGTGTAGGATAGTGCTATAATATCGAGTAAGTATTTACAACGTCATTTTTCAAGAAAAAATACTTGCGTTGTTGTGTGCCTTCTTTGATTTTTCCAGACTGAGACGGATCGATTGATGGTGCAGTTGCAACAAATCTCTGGCAATCCAGAATTGCCCAACCACCATCGAGTTTCTGAGGCACATGTTCATTAACCCACTTCAATTCACGTTCCACCAGAGCACGGGCATGAGTCTCAGACGGGAATGCGGGTTGTGTGGGAGAGAAAGAGAAGTTTGGGTGGAAGGCACGCGTAATAGCAAGCCATACAGGATCAAATGAAAGTGTTGGCTCTGCAGAGAAGGATGACTTGGTCTGATCAGAAGCAGGTGTAGGGATGTCAACAACCTGTGAACGTATTCAGCGACGAATATCGTCAAATTAAGAGGTTACCTCAAGAAACTGGCGTCTAGGGAGACATTTATCGAGAGCAAGGAATTTTGTTACTGATGCCATAGGAGGTGGTAGCTGCACATGTTGCTCCTCGTCCGAAAGAATGATCTCATCAGGATTGTTCTTAGATATATGAAGTGGAGTTTCAATCATCTCATCATCTTCAATCAGAATTTCGTCTGGATTTGCCACTGTCAACGATCCACTTTCGTTGCCTGTCCTTCCTTGGTTGTCATGGGGAACCGTCGCCTCAAAACGTGTATGCAAGTGCGCTGAAAACCACCATTTAGGTTGAAGAGTTTTCAACAAGCCCATGAGTGGTGGCGATCCTAGACAGCCGGCATCAATATCGGCCTTGAAATACCTTTTTTGTCGAAGTAACCCTCGTAAATCACCGTAGTGCTCTATTGATTGCGGCCAGTCATGCGAAATGAAAATGTCCGGTTGCGGAAGCTATATGCAAGAGTTGAGCTAATGGAACAGCTCAACTTATGGAGACCTACAAGTGATAATTTTCGTATACAATACTCTCGAACATGATAGATGCTCCGCTGGGCTCTCTTGTCATAGGGAGGCTTTTCGTAATAACCTGTGGAGCATTGAAAGGACGAAAATGGTTGATATGATGGGACGAACTTACCGGAATGAAAATCGTGTTTTTTATAGATACCCGAAACACCAGAGATACGAAGACCGTTCACTATCACACTTCCCGCATACCCAAGGAAGTAGATGTTAGGGGCAAGCCATCCGCCGTGATATCTTGAAGCAAGCCAATAGTTCAATTGCACAGAAGCAAACATAGAGGCAAGCTAAGTACACACAGCTCCCACAGGTAATTTGAAGCTTCATGGTTACCACCTATCACAATGGTTAGAATCGGAGCTTGGCTTGCGCCAGAATAGTATCTGTTTCGCACAAACCATTCAGCCAGTCCTTGCAGATAGATGCCACCTCACCTACTTGTGGAAGTCCTTTATCTCCTTATACTTTTCGGGAGCAGCCATGACTGTGAGATCAGACCAGTTCCGCATGGATTGGAAGTCGCCACAAATAAGCAGAAGATCCACCTTGTAACCATTCTGTTTTTCAAGATCCGCGATGTGGGCATAGATGGCGTCCAAGTCGCCGTGACAACATCCCTGTATTGCAATCTGAGAGACATAGTCTACGTGAGTTTAGTCGCGAAAACAAAGGGACTCGTACCTTCATGGATTACCTGCGTGACGCGTCACCTCAGTCAAATAATACATGTGTGACAGTATTTGTTCAACTGTGCCTCCCTTTACGATTGGATCGCTCAGCTCAAAAATGTGAGGATGGCGAGGAAGAATGGTGTGGAAGGCAGGAGAGGCCGATGGCAGGAGAACGGAAAGAATAGGTGAGGCAGGAGAGGAGGAAAGGAGGGAAAGGGTGGGGGAAAACAGCTCAACTAGACGGCGACGAATCCGAATAAAGGGGACGGATACAACGTTACGGAGGACGCAGTCCAAGACACGGGAATGGCGCAGAAATACACACCACAGGAGGTTGACACGCAACCCGCGTCCGGACAATGCAAAGGATGTTACCGAAACCGCTCGACGCCACCCGAAGAAAAAATAGCACTATAACAGTCTGTGACAAACAGCAAATAGGCGTAAGATCTTTTTATTTACTAACTCCCGCCCGTTAGCTCAGTTTTGTAGCTTGACGGCGGTATAAACGAAATTCTCTCCTTCTGCATAACATTTTTCGCTGACGAACACCGTTCGTTAAGGAGTACCACTCACTTCTATAGTTATGAAACAGCGTGCCGCGTGTGGTAAGCGTATCAAAGAGGCTGAATTTGTGAGCAGCCTTCTTACCTTCTATTCATGGTACATTGCAAACAACATACAGATCCCACGAGATATCAGCAGGGCAAGCACTGATAGCAACATCTCTACTTCTGCCGGAACTACTGCTGCATATTGTGATGGACAAATTGATCGTAAACGAATGGAATGGAGCGGCATCGCGACAACCCTCAGTCAAGCCGAAGAACCTCAAAATATCTGGCAATCCAACGACAGGATAAAGATGTGCTAGACGGCTTTGTGCAAGAATTACTCGATCGCTGCTGGGTCAGCGCTGATCTCGTAGATCATTCCTTTGATAACGTGGTCTCCCATCTCTTTGGCAGCCAAGCTCACTCTGTTTCCTCCATCATGAGATTCTCTCTGTCACAAACGCAAACGGGAATCAAAAAAGGGAACGCGAAGACTGGCCAGAAGTTTGCTTACACGCAGCATCTTTGCGCACAGGAATCGAACGTGGTGCTCAACAGTTTCTCAATTACAGTGGGATTTCTCGGTTATATATTCGGACAGATGTTTGACCTTGATCCAAAAAATTTGCCCCAGTGCACTCTAAGAACTTGTATCACGACTCTTCCCTACACTTGACAGTCAGGATTGCACCCCCGGCTTCTTTGCCTTCCGTCCTCATTTGTAAATGAATCTAAATGAGATCTGAGATTCTATGGAGAAGTTATCAATCTTGCTGACCATCAGTTCATATTGGCCAAACCCTCAGCAATGGATTTCCCGAGATTTTTCCTTCGTTGTGTATCTTTTATGTTGCAATTTGTCTTTGTTAATCTACTGTCTTCAGCTCAGGAAAATATGACCAGTTCTGGTGGCCAAAATGATAAGGAGGAAAATTTGATTGAATTGCCTCATTCCTTGCAGAGGGACAGGAGGATGTGCATGATGATGTAACAAATGGAAAGTACAATGTGAAGGAAGACAATGAGGATATAGACATTTTATCTGAAGAGGAAGAAACAGTTGTTTATCTAGCCTTGTGATTGAAGGAACTTCTTAAGAAACTCTTGTTGCTCTTTGCAGATGTCAAAGATTATGTTACTGTGATGTTTGTTGACCTCTCTTTGGTTTGCTTTCTGAACATGCTGCTCACTGGAGAGGGAAAACAGACTGATATGAGATCTGCTACTGTCCAGGCAATTGTCTATATGTACCAACAACAGCAGACTCAACCATGGCTTTGCTTCTGTTTGGGACTCATGGCCACCAAAGACAATATGGGCTTACTCCATGCTGGCGCTACTGGAGTTGAAGAATGTATCTTCCCAAAAAATCTCAGTTGTGGAGTTATTGAATCTATCAATTTGTCGGTGCGGATCCTTCTTGCGACAGACCAGGAGCTTGGACAAGACTCTTCCTTTCAAATGCAATCAGTGATGAAAATAACTGTGGAAACTACAACTGAAGATGTGGTCACCAAGCACCCAGCAGTCAATGATCATAATGATTGAAGCTTGAAGAAAATGAGACTGCAAACTTCTGGGTCTATTCCATCCATGTCTATTCCTTCCACACCGATGGAATCTCCAGACCTGCCACAATGCCTCACATTTAGAGAAGTCAGTTGGATTGTCCTTCATGAAAAAAAACTACATGGACAACATCTTTCTGATCAAGCACCCACTATTTTCTATGTCAAACATCTTATCAAAGACCAAAGCTCACTTGTTGATTGTTGCACACATGTGTGGTGTGTCTTTCAAGAGGTGTTGAATTCAGATCCACTTTTCAATCGACATTGGAATGTGCTCCCAGCGGGAAGCTGTGTCAAGAAGGGCCCTTATGCTCTCAAAGCCTACAATGCTGACATGTTTTCTAAAGCATACGAACAGGATATATTAGCAAAAATTATGGATCTATGTTGATGAAAACCCCTTGATGGTGTCTTGTTGCTAATGCTGTATGATGATTGTGTCACCATTCCAATCTTAGACTGATTTTTTGGTGCAGTGTTTGGCATTTCAGCGAGGTTTGATGCAAGATCTATGTCCTTCAACTATTTCTTTGAATAAAATAAAGAATTGTCAGAAAATTTTCACTGTCTCAATTCTTAAATGAACACCATCACAATTTGAGACGATTGAGGAATTTTAAGATGCAATCTTTGGAGTTTTACAAGGTCAGCTACACATTGATATATCAAGTTATGTATGTATCTCATACCTCCCTAGAGATCGAATCCCTTGAAGCTATCAAGATTATCCATTACAACATCAGCTTTGGAAATATTTCCCTGAACAAGGAGATTTATTGTGATACCAACAGAGAATTTGAGTGGATTGATGTAGATGGAGTAGACAGTTCCAAGATCTAGAAATAGATCGAGGCCTTTCTCCTCGGTTTTTTTGTCCTCAAAATTATCAATTTATTTTTGTTTGTTATTGTTTTGTTTTTTGATTATGTGTACTGAAGGGAATCCTGTCGCTCAGGTAATCAACGTATCCATTTGTCCTCAAAATTATCAATCTATCTTTGCTTGTTATTGTTTTGTTTTTTGATTACGTGTACTAAAGGGAATCCTGTTGCTCATGTAATCAACAAATCCATTTGTCCCTCATATCTTTGTTTATATGCACTTTTTGTCATTCCTTGACTATGAACATTTTATATCGCTGTTTAATCTTCTTCTGTCTGCATCTCCATCCCTTGCTCTCCTCCTCTCTTCTTTGAATCTCCTTCTTCATCCCACATCATCACTTTTCTCTTCAGGTTGAATGTCTGTACCTTGTTTGCCTTGCTTGTAATGGTTCTCTGTTTATCTGTTAACTTTGTGCCCTTGTAAGTTTGTTAATTGTTCTCTTACTTGTCTGAACGTTCCATCAAGCTGTGTCAGTGATCTCAATACTGCCAACATCTTGAAGGTTTGGCCTTTCAATGGAATCACCACAAATGACACTTCGGCTTCAACTATGTCCCCTATCCTGAATGCATATGGTGCCATCTTTTCGATCCTTTAAAAACATATAGGTTAGCTTATGTCTTTTTTTTTTTATTTGCAAAATTTCTCGTAAACAAGTTTGAACAACTGGATGATGTCCGAACATCTGCGTCGATAGAAAATATTCGGGATCGTTTTCATCTTAAACTTTCAGAACAGCAACCTGGTCTATTTCCTATAGGAGAATATACTAGTGTACACCCCTTAATTGACTACACATTCAGCTCACAATATACCATATTGGAATCTTGTTTGACCTGTCCTAGAAAACATACTGTCAATAGATTGGCTATGCGAAGCAAACATTGTCAGACAGTGCTTCTCGGTGACGGCCGATATTCATTGCAAAGTCATGTCAATGATTTTTCTCTAGATACTGAAACCAAATGCCCGTCATGTGGGTGCAATCTTAAATGAATTTTCAGCTTCATCCATGCACCACCTGTATTAATATTTGATGTATCTTCTATCAATTCTGTCGTCAGTCACACTTTAACTGTTACTATCAAGAATGGTACTAAACACAATTATATCGTTCGTGGCATAATATATTATGGTGCTCATCATTTCACTTCACGCATAATTGGCGAGAATGATGATATCGTTTGGTTTTATGATGGCATAACCACTGGCCAATTAACTGTACGCAAACAATCCCCTGTCCATGCTACTGATCTTTCTGTGCATAGAGGAAGCGTTCCTTCAGCTGTTATCTATATCCGGTCCTGATTTTGTAAATCACAGGATTTCCCTCCTATCGTTACATCAATTACGATCTTCTTTTTCTTTTCATGATCTAGATCTCGGACATACCGTGCCTTGCAACAGCCCATACCTCTTTATGAACAATGTTGTGTAGTTCTTGTCCATCAAGAAACTGTCGATATTGGGACTGGTGGTGGCATCCATGACCTAGATATCATGGCATATATCCCCAAGACGATGTTTATTGAGCAGTTGGGCCGGCGCTAGCATATGAACCCATGTACGTTCTTGCCCTAGGTAACTATCTTCTATCTTCTTAGTTAATTGTTCCAGTGGCCCCCAGAAAACCTGTTTTGACAGTACAACAAAAGCCTCAGCATGACTTGTGAACAGTAGGTTTTTTATCGACCTTCAATCTAACAATTTAATTTGTCTTTTGGAAAAACAGGGTACTATTCTATTTATGTCAATATGTCTTCTTCTTGGCGGCCAAAACTCTGTATATGATGATCTGGGTCATGTACTAAGCATCTTGTTCCGTTATTTGTTTGACATCCTTTGCCAGCTTTGGAGTTTATTCTTTGTTCTTCATCTCTCCATGGTCCACCTTCAATCAATTACTACGTTGTTTCCTGAATGTGTGTCGCACCCTCTCACCTATCGGTGGCCTCGGGATCTTCTCGATCGGACGAATTCAGATCATAAAATGACTACTCTGGGTTGCAACAAGCTCACCTTCTTCCATTCTGGTCTTTGGTATAGCACAGTCAGGAGCAATGCACTTCCATTTTGGAGCACAAGAGACATTACGTTGAAAAGCATCCACTGAACATTCTTGTCACCTTCCATGGATCCTCAGCAAAAATATTGCTAATAGCGTGAGAGCCTTCCGGAATAATAAAGAAGTAAGACCCTCGCCGACTAGGACAGTCTTGCAAACCACTATGGAAAGCCTCGATATGAACTCGGAAGAACCAATTGAGAACTTTCCATAAGATTGTCAACTTTTATAATGGTAGACTCTTTCCATACTGTCATGTGTTACGAAATGATATATTTGGTTTTCTGAAACTTCCATCCATTCTCTTTTCAGCTCGACAATACTGTATTATTCAGAGGCAGGATAGAGACTTCTGTCTACAACAAGCGCCAACACCGTTTAGCAGCCTGTCTGTCGAAGAATGTGCCACTCCATCGCCACAGTGTATGTTTCCTTTCATCTTGTCATAATGAAATTTGTATTATTCACCTTTTGTAACATTACTGAGAAAAGGGATATATAGCGAGTCGTGCTGGAGTTTGAGTCATCTTTTTGACTTGCGAACTCCAGGTGCGTTTCGCTCCATGAGGGTGTGGCAAAATATTCATATCTCTGACCATGACACGTATGGCTCAGGTGGTTTGCTGTTAATACGATGCAAGTGTTGGTTCGCCGTCCAATGTTCATTACGAACTACAGTGGTTATGGCTGAGCTTCACAACGCAGCTAGTAAGCAACGCGAGTTGATGAATGCCCAGAAATGAATATAGTAGGCTTTCTATAACTCTGAAGTGAAGACGCGACTTTTGAATGCGTACAGCAGAGGTGTAGAATTTATATCAATGAATCTGGCATACCTAGTAAAAAAACAGACTGAATCACCCGGTCTTGCAGAATATCAGAGCATTCACCACATAAAAATACAGGAAAAATAACCAATCTCTAAAACTTATAATCCTTCCCCTTTTTCGAATCGCGCTCTCTCTCCATCTTCTGTTTCTTCTTCGCCATCTCCTTTGCGACCATATCTGAGAAATCCTCCCTATTCCCTCCAGGCACCCCCGCAGAGCCTCGAGAATAACTATCATACTTCCTGCGGAGCTCTTCTTCGGTCAAACCTTCAAGTTCGCTTGCGTCGATTGATACATCCACACCGTTGGCTTTGCGCTGCAATATCCCAAGACCGTCAATTTCCAGTGTCACTCCAAGTAAAACAAAGACACTGACCTTTGTCCCCCGTTCGTCACCAAGAACAGGTAAGGGCGCACCCGAAACGGCGCTGACATCGTAACCTCTTTCGCTGCCCATAAGCCCCCGGACTGATGTCTGCTTTTCGGGGACAACCTGGTAGAGGGAGCGAGGGCCGGCGTCCACCGCTTCCTGGATTGTACGCCCCTTACGTAGTTCCAAAAAGTCGGGAGTTTCGAGGCCGCCCGCAACAGTGGAGACAACGCTAGCCATGCCTGAAGGCGTTTCCATACCAGATGGTGTTTGAAGCCCGTCGGCAGGTGTAGGCTCGGCTTCTTCTTCCTCTTCCTCTTCTGACTCGCTCTCCTCTTCTTCTTCTTCTGCAACAGAGGTGATCGATTCAATCAGCAACAGTAAGAAAGAACATAAATACCTTCTTCCGGTTCGAGTTCTCCCCAAGTGTTTTTGTCAATCGGTTCTCCCGCCTACATCATGACTTTAAGACACAAACAGAAAAAGATAACTTGAACGATACTAACCCCCGAGTCCGTAGCTTTTGGTAGAACGCCAAAGACATCACCGTACAGAGGCCGGTTATATTCATCGAGCGGTGGCTTTCCCCATCCACCGGGGTGGAAACCCCACTGTGCTCTAAAAAAAAAGTGCAAGCTTGAACTACCGCACTTACGAGAGGAAACATGACACGAACCCTTCAGGGATCGGGCAATTCAGCCCCGGTATTCTCAGCGTTGGATAACTTGGCGGTGGACCGAACCGCTGCATGCTGATCAACCACGGTGGCGGGGCGAGCGGAGGAATCGACAGCGCCTCGACAAGTTCAGGCGACAAATCTCCTGGTCTCTTCTCCTTGAGTGACGTCTCAAACTCCTTGCCCTCATAATACCTAGATACATAGAAAAAAAAACCCTCTAGTCAGAACCAGAACAGCTCAACCAAGAAGCGAACTAACATCTCTCCAAAGCCCGTAACCGGCGGCTTTGTCTGGAATTTAAAAAATGCATCATGCAATTTCTGATAATCAATGTCAATCTTCCCCATTTTCGGCTGCACTCTCTCGCGGGTCTTGGCCTTTAACGACATGTTCGCCTCCTTTTCCTTGACCGCATCCCGCATGGTCGCAATGCCCGTGTCCGCAATATAGGCAGGAAGCTGGAACGGAGGCTTCTCAATGCCACGCTTACCCTGCAAATAATCCCTCTTTGCACTCCAGTGTATCGGGATGGGAACCGTGTTGCGATAACTTTTAAGGTGCAGCAGAAGCCGGGGGTCGGCAGCGGTAACGTCTGTCCATTCGACGACTTCTGGTTTCTTGACGAGCTGCTTCAGCTCCGCGACCGTAAGCCTCGCCAGCTTACGCTGTTTTTTCTTCGAGAGCGGCTTCTTCTCTTCATCAGAATCCTCGCCGGATTCCATGTCGTCGTCCGAGTATATGACTTCGCCTTTTGATGGTACCGAAGATTTTTCACCCTATGTAATGGAGTTTGAACAACAGCATTTGATGAATGGAAAGGTAGTTGCGCACTGTATCCTCATCTGGGGGAAGCTGGAAGCGAGCAAATACGTCGGAGAAGGCTTCAAGGGCAGAGTCACTGAGCTCAAATTGCTCAGAGACGTACACGAAATTAGCATTATCCGCAACAACTTTCTTCGGACTGGTATTCTTGGGCGCGTCCTGCACATTACACGCTGAGTCCAAATGAAACAACCATACAGGATGATAATACGCACTACATTGACCACTGCCTTTTTCTGCTTTGCCTTTAGCCTCCTCAGCTGATTTTTTGAGCGAATCTTTACACCCTGCTTCTCCACAACGCCATTCACCACTGTCGCGACCTGGGTGACCATCAAGGGTACGAGTGTCAAGAAAGAGTTGGAGTAAGAAGAGCCGTGGGAAATTCGGCTATAAATATCCCAATATATTTCTTTCTCGTACATATCATACACTGCCTACGTACTCTCAAAAGAGCCCAGCCAAATCAGCAAATGGATCTTTACCCTGCGCCGCAGAACTTGAGGTTGTTGTAGTAACACTCGATGTTGGCGCCGGCGCCTGGGGTTTCTGCGGCTGTGATGTTAAAGTCCCTCTCACCGGCCCAGTCGTCGTCAACCCGTTTCCACCAAAATAATTGGGCATGGGGCGCTCCTGCTGTTGGTTGGTAGCTCTAGGAGTGCTGGGCAACATGATAGCTGCTGGCGGGGTGGAAGTCAACGTCGGGGGCGTCATCGTTGGCCGTGCTATACTTGGTGCTCCGACACCACTGGCCATTAGTAGACTCATGCCGTGACCATTTGTAGGCGCGGCTGGTTGTGGTACAGGCGCAGCGGGAGCGGGAGCAGAGAAAAGGTCGGTGAGGTCGTTGATCCCTGAGCCAGGGTTTGGAGCAGACGAAGGACTGTCGTCAAAGTCGATGAGAGAGAGGCCGTTGGCGGCGCTTCCAGCTAGTTCTGCGGGTATAGGATTCGATGCTGTTGCATAGTCGCCCTTTTTGAATGCCTCGTAGCGGCTGAGGACGGTGTTGATCTGGTCGTTGATCTGAAGGAAGGTATCTGTATATGTGTAAAGACATGTAGGACACAAGCTGATTACCACTAACCGAGGGATTCCGGGTCATCAGTTTGCGCATCCGAAATCCATTTTTGGAGTTTGGGTCGTGCGGATGCCAGGATGGAAGATACTTGCTGCCGGAAGATGAGACAAAACCTCTGAATCAAGACAAAGCACGCACATCATAAGCGTCGCCCTTTGCAAACTGCTCGCCTCGTTGTGTATCGACATTATCGAGCATTTCATTCAACAAAATAACCTTTTGTTCAAGCTTGTTGAGTTCGGTTAGGGATTGAGTGCGGTAATCAGGCTTGGCATCCGGATTCGCGCCAGCAAGAGACTTCATGAGTTCTTGTGCGGCAGCGAGGTCACGCGGTGTCCCACGTCGTATGAGCTCTTGAAGTTTAGCTGATTGAGCTTCGCGATCCTCCTCCTCGAGTTCCTCTGCTGATTTGAGGTTCTATGACGCGGTCAGACGTCGATTGGGAGAGGAGCGCACCAGACTCACTGCGGTGGCGTCGGCGGGTGACTGATGGCGGGCGACTTCCCTGAATCGATAGCCTTTGAATGTCAAGAGTCTGTGCATGTCTCTTATGTTGCCGAGGTCCTCTTTCCACCTCGACTCCATACATATTGTGTTCTTCCAGGTGTGTATGAGGTCGAGAATGCGGGACATGACTGGGCCGGGGAAGGGTGGCGGGCGCTCGGGAAAGCGTCGCACGAGTTCATTGAGGAACTCTTTGGTCGAAACCTGGAGATGGAACGGGTAGCCACACTGGGCCACGAGCGAGTCGAGAAGCGCTAGGGCGAGGATGGCAACATGGGGATTGCGGTTGTTGGCGAGGCGGGCGATGGCGATGGCGGCCTCGCGGGGCGTGTTTGCCTTCTTGTTGTTGATATACTCGGCGACCTGGAGGTGTACAGCATAGTTTGGCTCGTGTAGGGCGGGGTCGCAGGCGCGGGCGATGAGGAGCTCGAGCGGCGACGTCCGCAACCAGCTGCTCGTCGTCGTCGTCGTCGTCGGACTGGACAACATCGTGCGTGACGTGACATGTCACATACTGACCATGGTTCTCCCGTACAACCTCTGTGCGCATCTCCAGAACGCCTTCCGTGCTCGCCACCAGAAGGTCGTCGTCGACCACACCACCCAGAACCTCGGCATCCTCTCCATCCTCCTCCGCGCGGGCTTCGTCTCCAACATCGCCCGCGGCACCATCACCTCACCCGACCCCGCCGAGTTCCACGCAGCAGGCGACGCCCAGCGCAGAATATGGGCAGAACTCAAGTACCGCGATGAGCGGCCCGTCCTCAACCACATGGAGCTCGTCAGCAAACCCAGCAAACGCATCTTCATGGACCTCACCGAGCTTCGTCTAATATGTTCAGGGCGCAGAGCGCAGCAGGTCAAGCCTCTGGGCATGGGAGAGGTTGCCGTTGTGCGCACAAAAGACAGGGAGAATGAGTGGCTAGAAGCTCGCGAGGCGCTGCAAATGGGGTTGTCAGGAGAAGTCATTTGTCGCGCGCGGTGATACCAGTCAGTAATTTTTGTCCGCGCATCTCTCAAGTTTTAATGATTCCTTCTTGCAGAAAATTTTGCTACTACTACACTCTACTAATTGTTAATGGAAATTACACAACAACAAGATCAGACTCAAGCACTCGCAAGCACCTCTGGTGCAATCCGTTGCTCTACCAAGTTCAGCTTGTTCACCCAGTCACCTAACCGTTGTGACAGCATCCCAATCTGCTCTCGCGAGAGCACACGCGGCTGCACCCAGGTTATTTGTGCCTTTTGCTCAACCTGATCAATAGAACCACGAATGAGCTTGAGACTATCGAGACCGTCAGCCTGCGTCACAAAACCAGTCGCGTAATTATACCTCAAAGCCTTCATAACCAAGTGTTCCACCTCGTCGATGGGCAATCTCGTCTCCTCTGCTATCGTCTGGAAACTCATAGTCCTGTTAGTCGCACTTCGTCTGAAAACAGACTCGATCAGCGCCATGAGACAGATCTTCTGCCGTAAGAAAGCGTAATTCTCTTGCAGAATCGGCTGTGAACCATGAACAAAGATGCAGAGTCCGATAAACATAAACGCACCACTTGTGGAAAAAGTGGCGCAAGTGCCTCAAACTTGCCAATGCTGCCCTCGTTGAACGTAAACAGTAATTTTTTGATCCACTCATGGGGTGTCCCATTGAGAGCGTCCAATATTGGATGCATTAGCTACAACGCCTTGAGTCAGGCAAGCATCATCAGGGCACCAGGAACTCACCAGCTCGCCAAAGTTGTAGATAGTGTCTCCAAGGAACGCAGATATCCCCAAATCATGCGCCCTTCCCAACCTCTCCTCAGGCGTCATATCCGTATCAAGATCCACGCATGCAAGGTAAAGCAATGAATTCTTGTAGTAAGGTCCATACTCTGCCCGTGCCTACATCCATCGTGAGTTCGAAATAAGAGTAGACACGTAGAGACAAACCTTGTAATAATCTGCAGCAATCCCATAATACGCCGCATTGACACCAGAATCCACGCCTTCCAGTGTATCCAGTATCTTCCACGCCGCATCCATATCTACCTTCGTGCCCTCCGAATCACCATACAGCAGCTTCGCATGCGCGATCGTCGCCAAAAGCAGTACATGTGCCTCTTGCGACTTTTCTTTATCAATCCTCGACAACAGCGACGTCAAGAACGCCAAATGTGTTTGCGGGTCTCATGAAAGCAAAACCAAGTCCTCAGCAGAAAACACCAACAATCGAACGAGAGACGCACTATCAATCTCCTTCGACACCTTGACACCCATCTCCGCAAGCCTCAGCTGATTAATCTTCCCCTCAAAATCCCTCACAAACCGCTCGAACACATCCACGCGGTACGGCCTACTCTGCTCATCGTCGAAAAATGCCTTCAGCTTCTGAGTCAGCTGGTGCCACAATCTGTAATCCACTCTCCGTCAGCACCTATAGGTGGTGATAAGCCAGGACGCACTTTCGTGTATGGAGATTGCGGAAGGACTCGAAGTACGGATGGAGGGGGGGTGGGGTGGCGGAGACGGCGGTGGCGACGAACTCGTCTAGGACAAGTTTGGGAGGGTTGGCTGCATCGACTGCCATTGTGGTTCGAAGGGACGCGTCAATTGTTTGTCCGGCACAAATAACGCGCTCCTGACTTTGGACACTTCTTGAAAGTAGATTATTTCTACACTGCCTTTCTGTTGCACTGCCGCTGTCACCGTAAAGATACGAATCGACATCTAGTCCGTGGCAACAGAGCGCCATTTATTCCTCGTCGCTTCTGAATTCAAGGCGCCTACTTTCTAACTCAATTTCCTTTGATATTTTCAATCGCCCTGCTCAAGGTGGCGCCGCTGACGTCTCAAATGGTCTACTTCGCTCAATAATGACATATGAATAGAAACTTCTAATGTCCTATCAAAGTGGATGGCAAGTGCTACATATGCCCCAAGTTCCGGGATTCACATTATCACTTTTGCTTCGGGCCCTTCACTTTCGGCGTAGACGAGCCGGTGGCTGCAGTCGCCATAGAATTTAGATTAGGAACCCCTCGGGATCGAGGTCTGCACACTGGGTCAACCACTTCTGATTGGAATATCAGATGATCAGAACATACTTTTCCTCCGGCTCACTAGTGCAATGTAGGATCAAGTTCATAAGAATTCTTCACATACTCCAGTGCGTACATAGTGATACTAACCTTGCCGGGGCTTCTTTGGTACGGACACTAAAAAACTCTATCACGCGCCTGTCCAACGTCCCCCTTAGAGATGTGTCCGACAAGGTAGGAGTTGGAGACTAACCTCACAACGTTAATTAGAGTCGTCATCAAGTTGAAACTTGATTTGGGCGACTCAATCTGGTTCTGCCTTTCTGAAGGGTCGTCGATGTGTGGCAACGTAGGATGGAAGTTTGAGGCAAGATCGATGACTAGGAACGGCCGCTTTTAAGGTGAAGCCTGCACTGCCAGTTCTCTACAGCTTGCATAGCATACGCTCACAGCAATTCCTGTGCAACGAAATGAGGCTTTAAGAAGGTTCAGGACCAGCACTTAACTGTACAAGCGGCTTTTCTGAAGCCGTGCTCCTGATTTGGACGAGAATCACTGAGAACATTGCTCGCAGTATAAGCAAAGTCACGAGGTCAACTGGTGTTATTCAGACCACGGTCAAAAGATCATTGTTCAATGATGCCGGCGCATCTGTGCAGTTTTCTCCCTGATTTCCACCTTGTACATTTCCTCAGTGTGTATTCATGTTGACCCCAGCAGAAACCGAATCCTTATAGCGACGAATAATGGGGTTGCTTTGTTCATATTTTTTCGGACCGTATCCAACTTTCAATATCGGATTGAGCAAGTGAATCGCGTAAACTCGGACCTAGAAAGCTTGAGAAGCTAAGTAGCGTCGATCTAGACTCGAATCAAAAGTGTTGCCATCATGATCGCGCGTGCGGGTTTCGTCTCGTCACGAAAAGGAAGCACCCCGCAGACTTCAAAAGAAGCTGTTCTCCACTTATCCCCCAAACCTCCCCTATGGTGAACCTCATCTTCGACCTATGTTTTATCTCATTTGTGGTTGCTCTCTACCTGTACTTTAAACGATACAAGGATGCTGCAAAGTTACCCCTTCCACCTGGTCCCAGGAAGCTGCCTATCATAGGGAATCTTCTAGATATACCAAAAAGTTTAGAATGGATGACCTATCACAAATGGTGCAAGGAATTGGGTGACTGATGCCTTGGCATGTCTGCAGAAGAGGGTACTAATATTGTCTTCAAGGCTCAGATATTATTCATCTTGATTTTGCAGGCACGTCGATCATCGTCTTGGACAATGCACAAATGGCTGCGGATTTATTGGAAAAGAGGTCTTCGATATATTCCAGCAGGTACCCTCCGTTTCGTGCGAACCTATATTTATAATCTTGATTTTGTCACAGAATGAGGATGCCAATGGTTAACGAACTAATGGGATGGGATTTCAATGTCGCCTGGATGCCGTATGGTGAGTTTCACCAGTTCGGTTTAAATCCCAAATCCGTCAATTCCGGC
>JAGGAU010008350.1:0-39376 GCA_017657275.1 Termitomyces sp. T108 | reverse complement strand
ACAGGGCCATCTGTTCGTCCTGCTGTATGAAAACCGTCGGTTTCTAGTCACCACTCGATTGATTAATGATTAGATCTATGAAGGACGAAACCTACCGCGTTTACGTTGTATTCCTTGGCATTTTGCTATGGCATCTATGGATTTGCCCTGTAACCTGTCAATCAAATATGTGTAGTGTGTGCGTGCCTCCTACTTGGATTTTGATAATCATCTTATAAGTGTTCGTATTCAAAGTTTGGGCATCCTTGAGTATTTTCTTGTAATTTTTCCTCTTGATGAAGTAATTTGCTTTCTCAGTCGCTGCTATACTCTCGTCAAGTGTATTGTTTAGCCTACACAAGACAGAACATAAGGTTAGAAGTCGGTACGAAAATGTAGAAAACCGACTCACTCTTGACAACCATTTAGGAGCTCTTCTATTTCATCTGCGCTCAAATCACGGGCATATTCCTTAAGATCTTTGAAAGCGAGTAATAGCTGGGATTTGGATTTATCGAGATGACCGGCAATCTCGCAGGATTCGTTCTTTTTGTATGCTCCTAGGGTACAAACCCCGGTGACGCAGTTAACAATGTTGGATACTCCAACAGCGATGTTGAAAGCCTCCATAGGGAAATGTAAAATGTGGCGTGTGTGTCGGTATCACTTCTCTGCCTTTTCAATGGTGTCTACTGCCATAATAAAGATGAAAATGCCCGAACGAGAACAATTACATCCTTTCCAAGTTGATTTCTCTGTTGATACAACTTCCGCCTGCGCAAAATCAATCTCACACCCACGGTTGTCACGTCACCCGACAAGACGTGTAATATTTCAATGTTCCTTTCCATAACAATAGTAAGACTCCGATGGAAATGATCGACATCTCCCAGTAACCACCATCTCCTTCCCCTGTCTACTGATGTCCATTTCCCGTGTGTTGGGAAAATACGACGCAACGGAGCTCAGCAAGGTCGAAATCTTCTGGCGCGACCACTACGACTTCCTTAAGGAACGCGGGTATACACTCAGGAAGCGATATGATCCAGCGTGGGTGCCGTCGTGGTTGAACACCACCAAAAAGCCAAGAGAATGTGAAGATGGACATCATATCCCAGTAAGTTGTGGCCGTTTAGTGAGCAATACTGTCCAATGACTCCTACCATACAGCATGGTCAAGCCCTGGATGCGATCCGTACAGACAATGTCCTCGTAGTCTTGAAACGGGTCGACATAGACAAACATGCGAACGAGATACTTGTCGCCAAACATCTCTCATCCGCAACCTTCGCCTCAAATCCACGGAACCACTGCGTACCTGTTTTGGAAGTTATCGAGCCATGCGAAGGCTCTCGTACGGCATTTGTAGTTATGCCGCTTCTTCTCAGATTTGATATATCTCCCTTTGAAACTATCGGGGAGGCTGTCGGATTTATAAAACAGATATTCGAGGTTCTTCGGAGTTCTCCATTTTGTATTCGTCAATCTCACTCAGTAATTCAGGGTTTGCATTATTTGCACGAAAATAACATTGCTCATGGGTATGCCTCCTGTGATAATTTTCTTACAAATTTGACATCTCGCTATGATTTAGAGATTGCAAATCCGACAACATCCTGTCAGATTCTCTATGTCTTTTTGATTCTCCGCCTCACCCGGCACGTGAAAGTATGAAGCGAGACTATAGTGCAATGGTGTCAACGATACATTCTCGCACCCTCAAACCAGTCAAGTATTACTTCATTGACTTTGGTCTGACCAAGATCTATCAACCTGAAGATGCTCCTTTCCTGGAGCAGCCTCCGTGGGGTGGGGACAAGACTGTCCCCGAGCATTTGATACCAAGCCCTCCTCCTTGCGATCCATTTGCCGTAGATGTCTATTGTCTTGGAAACTTTCTAAGACAATACTTTCTAGATGTGAGTATCATACCCTTCTCACTTTGCGTGTCTAATTGACTGATAGGGACTAGATGGGGTCACTACCCGGCCTCCGCCACAAGGTTTTGAATTCCTCCGCGAACTCGTCACCGATATGGTGAATAAAGATCCGATGAAGCGACCGCAGATGTCTGAAGTAGTGTCTCGTTTTGACACCATCACTTCGGGGCTTAAGAACAGGAAATTACGTTCACCGCTTATTTGTGCTGACAATCGACTTGGAATCTTTGATTCCGCGATACATTGGAGCAAACAGTTGTTTCGTATGGTGCGTGGTATACCTGCTATACCTGCTACTCAATAAAGTCAGGCATATAATTATGTACTACTTTAATGTCTCGTGGATATATCCAAAGTTATAAATACTGGTAATATATAATGATTCATGTTCTGTGAGACCTGGAGGCTGGTTTTCGAGAGGTTTGGGTTGCTATAGATCTGTACTTGGTAGTTCTTTTCATTGATCTTTCACAAGTTGAAACTTACTTCCTTTCGGTCGCGGAGTTTCAATGCGCTGACTTTGACGTTCGATCAACAATGTCGAATACTCTCACGTCCAGAGGGCCGATTAAAAGATGCCTCAAGGAAAATGAACAAAGTACATCAATAGAGTTATATTCCGAGTCGTTAATGTCACTTGTCCTTGAAAGTAATATGTGCATAATGCGAAGATTTTATGACATCGGTAAGTTACACTCCCCATTCAGAACAATTGACGTCTGACACTGAGGTACAAGATTATTATTTCATCCTTTCTCGTAACCCATTATGCTGTTGTGCCATATATGTATGTACTTGGGCATAGGTGGCCTGGGATTACGCGACGAGTAACCAAGAAAAAGGCTGACATTTTGAGCAGGATCATCTAATAGAATTGTCTACGAAAGGCAGTTATTGTATAAGGATGGACCCAGCGACTGCTCCACGCGACTCAAACGTTCCTTGCTTCTCCTTTGTAGCTTGTATTTTTGTTTGTCCCGGACCACTAACGAGACGAATATAACATGAATCTTCTCTTGTTCTTGTTATATGTCCAGAAATACGTAATACTTTCGTCACATCATGTAGGAATTCTAATATGCCACTGCCACTCTGAAACAAAGTTACCGTGTCATCGGAAAACTCAAGATTTTAGGTGGGAGGAAAGTTACTGATTTTACAAGGCATTCAGTTACAGGCTAAGATTCCCTGATCTGTACGCTTGCTATTTCATTCTTTTTGTCCATTATTAACTACGTTTGCAATGTCTATGCATATTTCATCCGGCAACTTGTACAGTCAAGCATTGACAATCACCGGGAAGAAATCTAGATGACACAACAGAAAGCAAACGACTTGCAGCTCTTGTGAATATGTCAGTTAACAAAGGTCCTTGAATCGACACGCGGGCGCCACTAAGTAAACAAGTATCCTATCACGCTCAGGATAAGGCACTCTGATAGAAATCGACGATACTCACATGGCGTGCTATTTTCCTGGCCTCAAATTTATTTGAAGTTAGCTGTATGATGGTGACGACATCGAGCGCACCATACCGCTGAAGACCAACGACACCAGAACCATGTGGGCGGAGTTCACCACCCATGCCCAGGATCGTCGACAGAATATTCGCATTTAATATTGGTCCAAAGAACTACCTGTATCATCATAGTAACTCACTTGCACACTGGGATATGATAGGCACTCAGTCAACCTTTGATGTAATGCCCATATATGTTTGATACCATGGCTGGATCCAGTTCACCAACTTTTCTTTGAAGTCTGGCCACATGGAAAGAGGACATTGACATGTTCATGAAGATAGACACATCACCATTCGTCTTGAGACAGGATAGGTATACGGTGTGAGAAGAATGATTGTCTGTGTCTATCATGAAAGGATGCAAGAACAGTATAAATTTCACAAAGGCCACAGGCCTCTGCCATTTTAACCAATTCTTGTTCTCGTCTACGATCTTCCGAATCGTTCTACAACCCTGGCATATTACATGCATTCATACACAACTCGTACATTAAGCGGGAAGTTCGAATTTCTGCCCCTTGAGCACTCTTTTCACGGGTGTTAGTGAGGTATCAGAAAAGAAGCCAATGTGAGATACGCACTTGGTAAAGTAGACGTAGAAAAAGTCGAGATAAAGACCTGTCTGGACAATTCCGGCTGTTACAGCAATCGGATCCACGGAACCGTTCTCCGTGAAGTATCTATGTGGCAGATCCCGGCATATTAAGCAAATGTCCATCCACAACAAATGAAGGAGACGCACCGGTATATCCAATTAGGGATATACAGAGCGCGGTAGACTCCCAGCGCAGCCAAGTAATGTGTCGTGATTGCCTCCGCCTCTCCTGTACGCTGGAGCATGAATAGCTGTGGTAGTATCGCGACGGACTCGAGGAAGATAGAGAAGGACCAGAATATCTCTGTGAAATTGAAGCCATAGTTGAATATGAGGCCAAGGAGGAAACATGGGCCGACTAGGTATTCAACGCGGAAGGTGTCGATGGAGGGGTCATGTGTTGGTCTGGCCAAGAAAAAGGAAGGAACAATGGTTAAAAAGGGAAGGAAAAGTATAGACAAGGAAGGCGGCTGACCGGAAGCGGTAGCGCATGAGGTATAGGATGTAACAGCTGCTTGCTATAAAGAAGAGCTTCATCACGGAGTTGTAGAGGGATATATAACGCCAGAGAAGGTCCGGATAGCGCGACACGAAGACGGCTACATAAAGCGCTTGTGTCTTGAAGGAAATACCTAGCGTGAATTCAAACCGTCAGCAAGCCGATGTTGAGTCCATTTAGAAGAGGTCCACGGCGGTGCACCACATCCGGTGGAGCATGTAAGAGCCTCAATTAAACGCAGCGCACCTCGACACGATCGTGATTTTTGGATTTTGTGCAGTAGAATGAAGATGGACGCCAAATGCGCCAGGTCGCCTGCGCGCGTGAGGATCAACATTTGGCGCAGGGCGTGACGAAAAGTCTACGTACCAAGGAGGCGGAATATATTCATAGCCATGGCGTATGAAGTGAAGAGGAGGTACGCGGTGGAAACTTAGGAAGGAATTGGGATTGTCGCCAGCCGCTTCAGAACTGGACTGTCAACGTGTAGTGGATAAATGTATGACTAAGCGTACCCACGCCTTTTTTACTACTGCCAACACTGCCCGACGATCCCAAGGCAAGTACCTATCATTTATCCTTCTGTGTCGCGCAGGGATGTTCTAGTAAAAGGGTCGAGTCCACTCTCTCCAAAACCCAGCAGTTGAGAACTACCGACCTCCCGCTCTCCTCGCCCCGAACCCATAATGTGTCTGTATTCCCGATATGTCATTGCGAGATACCTCATGGCGTGTCGTAAGGCTGGACCAACATGGGTAGCTCAGGCTCTACATATAGGCTGCTTTCGGTCTCAAGATCCACGACCTGGCAGCAAAGGCAGAGTCGCACATCGAGGCCGTGGTTTGGCCACGGTCTTCTGCGTTCATCTAGCCGAGCCCTCGCAGAAACGCGTCGCATGCGACGTGATTTACTCTGCCGTGGGTGGTCTCTAGATGTGGTTTAAATTTTGCGAACGGAAATCACTGACGTGCATGTTATCAGCGTCCGAGCTGGAGAAGACCGCTCGTGGCGCGTGGTTACGTGCGTATATCGCTGGTACGGGGTTTTTGTATGGAGAGACTGTGGAGGCTTTCGGTTGTGTTCTCTCTTGTATATCGGGATTTTGGATGGCGCGGAGATAGGAGATCACAAGCAAGTCTGCATTTGCAGCACTGAGCGCTCTTTCAAAACTTTTTTCTTCTCACTGTGATAATCAGACTTTATGCTAATTTCATATATCTTGTAGGTCAATGTCTTGAACCAGAGGACCATGGTCTCGTTCTGATACCAGATCATAACCTTGCTCTTGCAAAGCATTCACACCTACTTGCTTCATCGTGCCTTTTTTCGTGATATTTTATCAGTGATTTACATACATGCTAGAAGTAAGATCGAATGAAGCGACATAATCAATGCAATGCGTGTTTGATATAGGATTGAGGGTTGCAATTGACCATCGACTATCGAACGTCTGAGATCTGATTAATGATTGATTACCAAAAATTTGCGCTCCATAGTCATCCCTGTCAGCTTGATGCAAAAACACGCACGAAATTAGACACGACAATGCACGACGAGGGGTTGATTAGACTGAAGGTCAGAGATACATACAGAAATTTCCGTCCAAAGCATTACCAGAATTCGGTTAGGCCGCGAGCACAGATCTGATTTTTTTTTGTATGTTCCTGACATTGTTGTTGCCACCCCAACGGGTTTGCATCGGCAAGGGTCAAGTGTAGGTGTGTTGTTGTACACTCGCAGGCAGAATTACTTATTCCAGACTCGTGTGGAGACAGATATGTTGCGCCTTTTGTTCTCTCTCTGACCTTCCTCTCCGGTATCAAAACATAGACGAATTGACGCGGCGGGCTTGTCCTGCTCCCCTTCGCGCTCCCCTCTGCTCCTCCCTCTAGCGTCAGGGCCTCCCTCCTGACGCCGCACTACGCCCGGGTCTTTGAACCTACCACACTCTTTTTTTTTCATCACCTTCTTTTCGAATGGCAACCCCGGTTTGCCGCCACGCTTCAGCTTCAAGCTTCAACTGGCTCTTCTTCCTCCGTTTCTCTTACCTTAGCTTCCTTCTTTTGACCCTTCTCGTCCCTCCATCCTTCGCTTACCCTATTCAACCTTCCTCTCTTCACGTCTCCCATTCCATTCAACTGTCTCCACGTGGCTTCGTCATCAATAATTCAACAGGCACCCCGCAAGTGTTCAATTCTGCCACGCGCCAACCTGTACCACAGGGCCCTGCGACCGACGGCGGAGGCACTGGTTTTGACCTCACCGCGATTATATGGCTTGCATTTTCGTTCGTCGTGGGCACGCCTATGGCAATCGCGGGTGTACGTTTGTGGAGGATCACTACTGGTGTTGGAATTGGGTTGGCCGCGGCCGTATGTTGTATGTCCTTTCTTTTCCCCCATATTTGCAACGCCGGTTATTCATTTTCTTTCCGCCTATCTAGCATGGGCAGCCCTAAATAACACCGTCAACAACAATGGTCTCCCCGATGCCGTCCTCACCGCCATAGTTCTCGGCTTCTTTGTTGTCGGCTTCGTCTTCGGCCTCTTTGAAATTGGACGTGTAGCGGGCATAAGTCTCCTCGGCATTACAGGCGGTCTAGCCTTCGGCGCGCGCGCAGTCATTCTTAGACCGGCCTTGCTTATACCTGATGTGAACCTGTTCTTTGTGAATTGGATCGTTGTAGCGTCGCTTGGGGCTTTGGGAGGGGCTGTTATAATTTCGCAGAAGACGCAGAGGGCTGGTATTGTGAGTGTTCGTTACTTGGCTCCAAGA
Organism: Termitomyces sp. T108; assembly: GCA_017657275.1. NCBI lineage: Eukaryota > Fungi > Basidiomycota > Agaricomycetes > Agaricales > Lyophyllaceae > Termitomyces > Termitomyces sp. T108. The sequence continues at coordinate 32,066 of JAGGAU010008350.1, read as the reverse complement.
TGACGAACTGATCCTTCTCTGGCTGTAGCTCATTGGTTCTGCGTCTGTTGGGACATTCTTCCTTGCTCTTGGCGTTGATTTTATTCTTAACCGACAGTCTGGGATGAGTCGTGGGTTGAGATTTCTTTTCGATCGAAATGCTTCGCATGCCCTTGTGCGCCTTGCGATCTTCTGATCTATCTTCTTCACTGACAAATCAAACAGGATATCATCGGAGGGGGGTATACGCCGACCCTCAGGACCCAGATTATTCTTGCTGTGTCCCTAGGCCTCACGTATGTCCTTGTGATCCAGGTTGAACTCTCTCTTTAGTAATGAACACTGCCCACAGCCCTATTTTGGCATTCTTCCAGCACCGGGTTTTCGAACGGCCCTTTTCCCGCAAGCGCCCGGAATCAGAGATGGTCCAGCTCCCTGACTTCCTCGAAGATAAGGATACCCAACGGGGTTTGCGGCGACAGACGTTCCTGGACAACCTGTGGAGCGGCGCGCAGACAATCAAGGCTGTTGCGACCCTGCAGCGCAGTCGGTTCAGCCTCTAAGTCTTGGTGTCTGCATGATGGAAAGGCGCGCGGTCAGACGCGCGCAGCCCTTCCGACTATCCATTTTCGAGTGACCTACATTTACATATACTTATACTCGTTCCATGGTGTTGATAAGCGTTGCTCACATAAGCGTGCGGCCGCCCTGACGTTGACTAATATATCCGCGGCTTGAAGGGCACATTTGAATGCTCCAAGTGTCGCATGATTTATTCTTACTTATTCTGTCATATTGTTTCGTTCTTCGTTATCTTCCACAAGCTTGACAAGTGTATTTGTATCTCGGAACATTGGATATGTATGACACATGCAATAATCTGTTATCGAGCGAAGTTTTTTTTTTTAAAAACCGAACCGATGGAAGCGGATCCATGGATCTTGCCGTATGTTACTTTATGTTCCCCACCAATGATTTCTATCCGAGACAACAAATCAACATTAGCATGGCCTTGATGTACAATAAAGATTAAATCTTGAAATTTCCGATGAGTGATCGTTGGGCACTAAGTAGGTCTTGTTCCTGTTTGACCTATATCGACGATGCAACTGTGACCATTTTTTCCGTTCTTGCTCCCACTTTTTCCGAAATCAACAAAGATGTACTTTGTGAACGCTTCTGTTTCGCGAAACTAGTGTGCTTGCTGGATCTTGCCGCAACAATGAAGATGCACCCCAAAGATGCGATGGAAAATTCTGATCCGAGTCGTACGAGATTGCACATGGCGGCAATTTCCGGACTATCTTCTGGAAATACTTTTAAAGCCGCAAGAATATCCCTCAAGCTCACAAGTCCTTCCACTCTCCAGTCTCCTAGTGCTCGTCTGACGATCCAATACTCATTGTAGAGAGTGTCTTGCAGTTATTGCATGTACTCGAATCAACTTTGCAGCTCGCACAACTTGCACACAGGTTTGAAGCACACCACCGCAGGCTTCGTAATACACTATTGAATCCCATTCCACACTACTACCCTCTAACACTCAATTGAATCCAATGGCACCTAACGGCACCTCTGGCTATAACACCCCCGACTCTCAGCTCGAGTCAGTTCTCCCTGTTCACCCTACCGCTGCTCGCCGCCCCCATGCGATTACCGTCCAGTCGGAAAACACGCTTTACTCAGACGAGCACATCACTTCCAAGTTCTATAACCGTGGCTCTAGCGTCACTGTCAACGATGGTCACTTCACTATCACACCCACTGTCGAACCCTACCAGTTCCAGACTCAGAGGGCTGTCAGCAAGACTGGGTGAGAATTGACGCGCTCTATCAGCACTAAACACGTTTTCTGACGCGCCTTTTACCTATAGCTTGATGATGATTGGTGTTGGTGGCAACAACGGCACGACTCTCTGTGCCACTATCCTTGCCAACCGTCACAACATTATCTGGCATACCAAGAGTGGAATTCAGCAGCCCAACTACATTGGCTCGCTCCTCCGTGCCTCCACTGTCCGTATTGGCACTGATCCTTCCACCGGCCATGACGTTCATGTCCCTGTGTCTGACGTCCTTCCCATGGTCCATCCCAATGACCTCGTCCTCGGTGGTTGGGACATTTCTGGCTTGCCCCTCGACAAGGCAATGGAGCGCGCCAAGGTCCTCGACTATGACCTCCAGCGCCAGGTTGCTCCCCACATGGCTGCCCTCGGCAAGCCCCTCCCATCCATCTACTACCCTGACTTCATCGCTGCCAACCAGGAGGCACGTGCCGACAACCTGATCCCAGGCAACGACAAGCAAGCTCATCTCGAACACATTCGTGCTGACATCCGCAAATTCAAGGCTGACAACCAGCTCGACCGTGTCGTCATCTTCTGGACTGCCAACACTGAGCGCTACAGCGATATTATCCCCGGTGTCAACGACACCGCTGAAAACCTCCTTCAAGCTATCAAGGCTTCGCACTCTGAGGTTTCTCCTTCATCTCTCTTTGCAGTTGCTGCCATCCTCGAGGGTGAACCCTTCGTCAACGGTGCTCCCCAGAACACATTTGTACCTGGTGTGATTGACCTTGCTGAGCGTCACAAGTCCTTCATCGGCGGCGACGACCTCAAGTCTGGCCAGACCAAGCTCAAATCTGTGCTTGCCGAGTTCCTCGTCAATGCTGGCATCAAGCCACTCTCCATCGCGTCGTACAATCATCTTGGCAACAACGATGGACACAACCTCTCCGCCGAGCGCCAATTCCGTTCCAAGGAGATCTCCAAGTCCTCCGTGGTCGACGACATGGTCGATGCCAACCGCCTCTTGTACAAGGCTCCTGCCGTAGGTGAGAAGGGGAAGGGAGAGCATCCGGATCATATTGTCGTCATCAAGTATGTCCCCGCCGTTGGTGACTCCAAGCGCGCCATCGACGAATACTACTCGGAGATCTTCTGCGGCGGTCGCTCGACAATCAACATTTTTAATGAGTGCGAGGATTCTTTGCTCGCGACCCCTCTCATTCTGGATCTTACGATCCTCACGGAGCTCCTGACTCGCATCAAGTACCGCAAGCTCCCTGCTGATGGCTCGGCGGCCGCTGAGGACTTCAAGCCCCTCTACTCGGTGCTCTCGCTCCTTTCATACATGCTGAAGGCTCCGCTCGTCAAGCCTGGTACCGAGGTCGTGAACAGCCTCAACAGGCAGCGCAACGCGCTTGAGAGCTTCCTCAAGGCCTGCATCGGTGTTGAAGGCAGCAGTGATTTGCTGCTCGAGACTCGTATTTGGTAAATGTGCGGATGCTTGAATTGACGGGGTTTCAACATACCTTTGTCTTGGTTAGATCTTTTGATGCCGTTGATTGCTGTTGATTTCATGTACTTTCGGATTCTGCTTAGTACTTTTTTTTTGTACCTAGTTGCTTGACATTAAGTGTTCGCTCAACTGATGATTTGTATATATACTTACATGAATAAATGAGCTTCATCGAAAATTGGGTGATGTTTATGACGCAATATGACGGGCGCTCGGTAAAGATCTGTACTACGTATGTATAAACGGAAGCAATATTGCCGGAGTCATCGGGCTTTGCTCGAAAGTAGTTCACGTCGGGGGCCCCTTGATTACAAACCACCATGTGGTTGAGCGCGAACAAGCGCCAAAATCGCAGGCAGGTAACTCTGCTCTGCAGCTCCCTAACGGGAACTACACTGAAAAGTGTCACACACGCCGAAAGACGTGGAGAACATCGAAAGATGGCTCGCATGCCCCCCCCTTTTCGAGTATAGACCTACAAGGACGTACCAGCCTGCAGGAAGTCCCCCCACCCCAGGCAATCCAACTCGCCCTAAAACTTCATGAATGATGCCACGCAAAAACCCCAGGTTCCTCGGCACCCCGTCCGGAAGGCTGACAGCTGTTATGGCCCGACAGGCAACCACGAAAAGACGACTCGTAGTCGTGGGTAGGCACTAGTCCACGCATCGCATAAACCCACCATACCCACATCGGACGAGGGGTAACTAGCACTCCAGAGTGATCAAGAGACTTGGGGACTCTCCGTCGCCGGAATTGACGTGAGTTAATGCGCCCACAGAGAGGCCAAGACACGAGGCGCACACCCCTGAAGGGGCCTACCAAACCATTTAAGACTAATGCTGCCAGCACGTAGGAGCATAATTTCCCCCAACGTGCCAAACGCCCCACTGATGCTAAACGATCTCCAGGACAGCTCCCCTAGCCACACCCCAGACGGCATGGAAGTAGACCCACCAGCTGGTGCCAACGATACCCTAATCCTTGACCCTAATGAAGGGGCGAATATGGAAGGCACCCCAGTAGTGTGAGTCTCCAATACAACAACGAACCTAGGAGGACTAATTGTCCATGTAAATTCGAAGGAGGAGCCAACCCCCCAATGACGCCCAACGCGAAGAAGACTTCCCTGCCATGCCCAAACCACAGCAAAGACTGGAGAAAGCACAGACCATACCGAGGATCAAACTGCTGTATAGGTCCAAATTTGAAAAGAAAGCAGATGCCGCACAGGACGCAGACTCTGCCAAACGTCCACAACCCCCAAGCCCTTCAAAAGATAGACAGTCCAAAAGACAAGCAGTAGTCTCCACACATCTCCAGGGACACCAAGTGCAAACTGACGCACAACCTGCCGCAAATGCAAGCCCCTCCCCCGACACACACCATAGCATGGCAAACGTCCTGGCGAGCCGCTTCTGGCCCTCCAGTAGGAAGAAACACCCCCTTAGCCAGCCCAGAGGAGCACCCGGGGAAAATCTACCGTATAGACCGGCGCGCAGTACAAGCAACCCCACGAGACCTGCCAGCTCCTTGCCAGAACTGGTCACCCCCAGATACTACAACCCCTAGGTATTCCCCGTGGAAGAGGAGCCTACATGGGAGGACACCCTCGTTAATTCCTCACCGTCGCCTGCACAAACCCAGCGAGGCCCACTAATCTTCGAGGCAGCCCCCCTGAACTCTCTACCCCGAGCAAGCCCGTAACCAAATATGCAACCCAACAAGCACCTCATCGGGTTGACAGATGCGCCATCACAAAACCTGGAGAGCTCCTTTGGTAGGCAGCTGGCCATTAGCGGAGTCCACCGAGACGTTAAGACGGAGGGACACATAACGACTAACTCCACCGGGCTACAAAGAACGGCGGCCCCAACTGGGGGATGGCCAAAGATCCACCTAGACTCAAGCCCAACGGAAAATGTAGCGCCCTCCCAAATAGAATCCTGGAACAAAGTGACCACCATAAAACTTTGGGCCCGACTCTTCCGTGGCAAGTATGAGCCAAATGGCCTTTCTACGGTGGACAAAACCAGAGCCTTAATCAAAAGTCTAGTTAAAATAGATAGCGACGTCTCGCTTGGTGTCTCATTCCCGTTGCAACACACTGCCGTGAACTCAGAACGCTTCCCAAAACCCTACAGTATGCTGGTGTCTGGACTCTCCTTAGAACAGGTAGACCATCTGATCAATCTTGAGGTAGTCTCGACAAAAGATATCACAATCATCTTCAACCCATTCGCAGACCCCCGTCACAGCTTTGTCCTAACGATCTACGGTCTAACCTACAGTAACTCAGAGGATGCCCGAGAGGTCGTCACTGACCTAGTAAAAACATGTTTCAAGGACTCGGAAGCCGTGATGAAACACATCGTGGACAGCGCTCCCATGCTAAAAGACAGAGTTACCCACGACATTTTCAACAACTTATCGGTCAAATTCTTAGAGGTGAAAAGGAGCCCTGCAAAGGGAGGAGACTTCCGTGGATGGAACGTGTACTTGAATCATTCTTTCCTATCCAATGACGACCACATTAAGCTCATCCAGATTATGAGGACCTGCTCCTTCCCGTCAGCCACGTCTGGTTTTGGCCTCCTGCTGAGGGGCAAAGATACCTTGACCTGCATTAACTGCAAATCCATCGACCACGACACTCCTAACTGCCAATTCCTGGGGTTGCCAGGCTGGCTGGGCTATAAGCCAAATGATGAACAACAAAGCCAACCAGCGTCAGGAGCCTATGGCAACAGTGACAACCTGCAACGAGGACCCCAGGCACGCCCACGGGGAAGAGGCAGAGGCAGAGGTAGAGGAGGGAGGGGACCTAGCCAGGAAGCCTATAGATACAATAGAAGACATTGGGACTAAGCCCCCAACCCTTCCTGACCTCACTAGACCATCCAACATGAGCAAACAATACATTCTCTTGATGGTATTACAGTACCAACCATGTGCGCTACCGGAATGTACAAGTGGGAGATTGTGCACCTGGATGAAACTTTATAAGTAAAATACTACGAACGAACGAAATTTATTGGCCATAAGTGGTACATGTAGATCGCGAGTAGGGTCGTAAGACAAACAACGGCAGTCTATAAAAATTAGAGGAAGGTGCCATGCAGCAGTCCTGCTTAAGCCTAGAGCCCCACACTGCCTACCCCACATAACAGCTGTGTGGTCCGAAGCAACGTCCCCCCTGAGGGCTTGGGAAATGCTCTCACCCCGAGATAGCACGGTTGGCTTCTCGGTAAGTCTCATCAACCACGACAAGCATATATACACCTACAAATGGAATATACTCTACCGGCATTGGTCACAGCCTCTCTTCAGTCAGTGGGTCTAACGAGACCACCACCACTCAGACCAATATTGCTGACGTTAGAGAGTATGGAGGTGGTTGTAACAACCCTACTGGGACACCCCACCTCGGGGCCCCAGCAGGGGTAGATACTCACAGGATAGAAGACCCAGGGACCCCTAGACGGGGTGATCCAGGCCGAATGCGCCAGGGGATCGACCACCCAATAAGTGGATCTCCCCCAAACCAGGGGAATCGTGAGAGAACCTGCCCAGAGAGAAATCACAGGAAAAGTACCAGGGCAGCCCTAAGAATTGCTACTCTAAACATAAGAGGTTTCCGGAATGCGGGGGCCCCAAGATCAGAATCTAAGTGGAACCACATTAATCAAGTAATTAGAGAAAAGAAGATAGGCATACTGCTAATACAGGAATCACACCTCTCACACGATCGCAAGGAGGAAATAGAGAACCTATTCGGAAAACGCATGAAGGTCTTGAGTTCACCGGACCCAGATAACCCCTCCGGGAGAGGTGGAGTAGCCATAGTCCTAAATCGTGACTTGACGAAAGTGCAAGACGCCGAAATAAAAACTATCATCCCGGGCAGAGCAATCCTAGTCTCCACAAATTGGCACAAGGACCACAAACTCAACATCCTCAACGTCTATGCCCCGAACGTCACGGAGTATGATGGGGATGAAAACAGGGACTTCTGGATTAAACTGAACGAATTTTTTATGAGAAACCCGGGAATCAGAGTAGATGTCTTAGCTGGCGATTTCAACATAACAGAGGACGCCATGGACCGCATTCCCATGAGGGGGGACCCGCAAGAGGTGCTGGAGGCGCTAGACTCACTGAAACAAACACTGAGATTGCATGACACTTAGAGGGACACCTTTCCCATGAAAAAATCATTCACCTTTGTACAGAACGCAACCATGTCCATGTCGAGAATTGACCGAATATATATGTCAGACCAGGTGGCAGTTTCTGCTTGCGACTGGGACATAGGCCACACGGGTATACCAGGGACTGACCACCTACTGTCGTCTGTCCAAGTAGCACACACCAATGCCCCAACAGTAGGGAAGGGCCGGTGGTCCCTGAAAAGCCATGTAATCCACGATAAAAGCTTCCACACCAGCACCAGCACGATCAGAGCGGGTGCACTAGCCCTGGAATCAATGAAGTCAACACTGACAAGAAGGGAAGTCGGGCACAACCCTCAATCCATCTATGCAGTATGGAAGTCAGACATGTTGGCTATGGCAAGGAAACAAGAGAAAGTCCTAGTACCAAGATACCTAGCCATAAGAAAAACGCTCGAAGCAACTCTATCAGCGGCGTTAGCTGATGACAGTACTACTGATGAAGAGAAGATGAAGCTTGCGGGCACAACAATGAAAGACCTGCAGGCCCTAGAAAGAAACTGCCACATGGAAAAAAGAGAAAGGATCAGGATAAAAAACAGGCTCGTGGGAGAAACAATGTGCAAATCCTGGACTAGATCGAGCAAACAGGTAGGCCCGAGAGACCTGATCCACGCCCTTCGAAAGGACCAAGTAGCTCAGCACGAACCACTATATGAGAACGACTCAACCAAAATGGCCGAATTGGCCAGAAACTACCATGACAACCTCCAGAGTCTCTGCAGAGACGTGCCAGACAAGGTGAGAGATGAGAAAATAGTTAATGTTCTGGGAATATTGCAAACAAGAACAACGCCATCCCAAAAGCATGAACTAGCCAAACTCATCAGCAAGGAGGAAGTTCTGGAGGCTCTGAAATGCTCCAAGAATGGATCGGCCCCAGGCTTGGATGGAATTTCATATGAGCTATGGAAATCTTTGAATGGACAATTTGTAAATGACTCAAAACATAGTGATAATGGAAATGGTGAAGTGCCGCTCTTTGACGTACTCGAAATGTTGACCATAGTCTACAACGATATACAAATCTATGGAGTAATAGAAAGCTCACTGTTCGCGGAGGGGTGGATGTGTCCACTATACAAGAAAAACAAGAGAACTGACATTGCAAACTATTGACTGATAACATGCCTGAATACGGACTACAAGCTACTCACTAAATCCCTTGCCATGCGACTAGCAGACATGATCACGGATCTGATCCACCCGAACCAAGCGGGCTTTATCCCTGGGAGGAGTATATCTGAACAGACAAAACTCATCAGGCTAATGATCCAATACGCTGAGGCTAAGGAAGAAAATGGCCTAATAGTAGCGCTAGATCAAGAAAAGGCTTACGATAAAATAGATCACGACTACCTTTGGAAGACCCTAAGAGCCTTTGGCATCCCCGATGAATTTGTGGATACTATAAGCTCCCTGTATAGGAGTGCCGAAACTAGGATAATGATAAACGGTGTACTGAGCTCACCCTGGCTAGTCACGCGGGGAGTTAGACAGGGAGATCCGCTGTCTTGCCTGCTTTTCAACCTGGCCATTGAACCCCTAGCCACATCCCTCCGGCACTCTAGTCTCAAGGGATTCAAAATCCCTGGCAGACAAGAAAAACTGATAGCGAACCTGTTTGCGGATGACACAACAACCTTCCTGTCAGAGGAGGACAACTTTGAAACACTGAATGACATACTGGAAGACTGGTGTATTGCATCAAGGGCAAGTTTCAATATTGCAAAAACTGAAGTTATACCCGTAGGGTCAAAGGCTTTCAGGCTGAGGGTGTTACGAACCAGGAAAACTAAACCGGACAAATCGCAGATACCGGATAATATACACATTGTTGAAGAGGGAGTTTCAACAAGGATTTTGGGTGCATGGTTTGGGAACGAAGTAGACGCAGGAACCCCTTGGACCAACACGATAGAAAAGATTGATAAGTGCCTTAGGACATGGGAAAAGACTAACCCCACAATGGAAGGCAGATGTCACATAGCCCAGATGGTAATAGCCGGCATGTCACAGTACTTAACGCAAGTACAAGGAATGCCACTACACATCGAGAAATTGTTGAGGAAGAGAGCGTCATCTTTCATGTGGAACGGCAAAAGCCCGTTAGTCAATGAGCAGACTCTCTTCCACCCCCTGGACAAAGGGGGCAGAGCACTGGTCGATATTAAGACCCGAAACAAAGCAATAAGCGTCATGTGGCTCAAGTCATTCCTCAAACTGGGCCCGGACAAACCAACCTGGGCGTTAGTGGCGGATGCGTTAATAGCAATGAACGTCCCCAGATCAGAAGAGAATGTGGACAACAGAATCAAGGTATCACCCTTCCTACAAACCTGGAAACCCATAGTATCCTCCCGCAGGGAGGTCTCACCAGACATAACGGACCTGTTTAAGACGGCCCGAGCTTTTCAGGTCCGACCAGAGGGGCTAGCATTCAACAAGGACACTCTAAGAAGCCTACCCATGTGGTTACATTTTGCAGCCGCCACAAAACTGAGAAGGCTCAACAGAGGAAAGATAGCGGAATGCTTGAAATCAAAGCATAAATTATTCATAGTCGGAATAGCAGAAGAAATGGCAAATAAGTTAACGGGTCCTGCACACCTGGAAACAGACGAATGCGAATGCAACGAGTGTATGGAAATCAAGCAAGAGGTCGGTTGCCTCCACCCCCACTCCTGTGTATTGAAAGCCCAAGAAATGCTAAACACCCTCCTGCCTAAATGGAACCCCAGCCTTAAGCAACCGAACAGAACCCTCGGGGGGATGGAAACAACTACGATCCAGCCATCAAATGAATTGGAAACAGTCTTCAACCCCCACCTCATCTCATCCAGCAAGACGGCCGACATCTTCCGCATCTTCACCTTGGGTCCTGGATATAACCAGGTGTACGGGAACCCAGGCGGCCATACACAGCCAGCCCCACTGGTAGCCTTCCTTGGAGAGGCACGAGGTGATAGGTTGAACCCACAAAGTAGGAATGCCATAGGTGCAGGGGTGGCCTTCGAGAACAATGAAATCCTAGACAAGGGTGTCAAGTGGCTGAGCATAGGAAATGTAAGAGGAAATGGTAGCACCCTTCTAGCAATAATCCTTGCCTCGACGAGGGCAGGCCTGAGGCAGCCCCTTATCCTCAACATCAGGTCGAAGGAAGTCGTGGCTCTCCTGACAAGGGACCTCTGCAAGTCAGAAGACTTAGACTTCCAAGGAAGGAAAAACGCCGGTCTGATAAGATCGACGGTAGGTAGAATGAGAATGCACCACGGAGAGATACGATTGCGTGACCTAACTGGGTCCCCCCTACACCCTTTGGAGTCCAAAGCAAGGGCGCTAGCAGAAGAAGCCCTGGAACAAGACACGATTTTTGTCATCCCCCCTATTCCAACAGAACTACACCTAACGGGAGCTAAACTAACCAAAATAACGCAAGCGACAGCCTACAAAATGATAAGGTCCCTGCAGGAAGTAGAAAACAGACCATGGACCACGCGAATGATAGATGAGATCCTGAAAAGCGCGGAAGTACTAGGGGGGAGCCACCTGAGAGAACAACAAGTGTGGAGAGGGATCAGAGAGAAAGACTTCTCATGCCAGATTAGAATTTTCCTGTGGAAATGCGTGCATGATGCCTACAAAGTAGGATCGTATTGGGACCGTCCTGAAATGGCGCCTGAATTGAAGGCAAGGAGGACGTGCAACCATGATGGGGAAATTGACTCACTAAACCATATCCTGTCGTGTGCAGGCCAGGAGACTGCCTGGAAATTAGCAAACGACCAATGGGTGAAGAGGACAGGACTGACGATGCCGAAACAGAGTGCCCCCTCCGTCGTGGCCTGCCTCCTGATAAGAAAATGGGACCCCTCCACCAAACGTCACCAAGAGCTCACACGGCTCTACAGAATATTAATAATTGAAACTGCCTACCTAATCTGGACCATGCGATGCGAGAGGGTAATCCGCAATAACGACGCCCCACCCTCGAACCTGGAGATCGAAAATAGATGGATGAAATGTATGGCAAATAGAGCTGAGCTTGATGCGAGGCTGTCCGACCCCAAACTAGGTAAGCAAGCGATCCCATCGGCTCTAACAAAGGGTACCTGGGCAGGGACAATTTTCGAGGAGAAAGCAAAGCCTCCGGAACCTAGAAACAGGCCCGAGAACGGGGTTTTAGTGGGTAGCTGGCCAGATACGAGTGAAGGGGTGGGTTAGTGCCCCCCTTGCAGCCAGGAGCCCCACACCCAGTGCGTAATGTCATTTCCCCGCGGAGAACTCTCGATTATAGGTTTTGTACACACTCCAACCTGGTTGCAACCCCAGGTGAACACTCAGCGGGCGGGGACGGACACGCCTAGGGCGTCGACATCCCTGCTAACCCAAACGCTCCTCCAAAAAAAAAAAAAAAAAAAAAAAAAAAAAAAGTAGTTCACGTCTCATTCATGCCACAATGCCATCGACTGACTTGTCACTTACTTTCTACAATCTTCGTACATTCAGACAATTACCATACAAGAACTTATTCTAGATCGTTTTGTTTAATCCAGTGGAACCGAGACTGAATCACCGAATTCTGACTTTCCAATATCACTGCCAATAACGTCGAAATCAACCCCGTCGAGGTCCTTCTGTTCAAGATAACAGTTTAGCCTTCTAAAATGAAGAACACTTCGTCAAATGTCTCTTACCAGCAACAGTCGAGAATTCTGGAAGTATCTGAAAGCATCATCCAAGTACAGCTTGGCAGCAACCTCTATGGCCAATGGAGATCCTTCACTCTCGAGGAGCATGTCGATCTTCTTTTTTTGGGCGTGCAAACTGCATGAGGGGTGGTTGTGAGAACCAACATACTCGCATGGGGTTACTGCGAAATTCCTTACCCCTCTTGAACGTTCGCCAAGAATTCCAATTGGGATTCTCGCAAAAGTTGCACATGGCTTGTGATGGCCACAACCGCAATCCTGATCAACTCATTGGCGGTAATGATCACGTTGTGAATTGGATCTTTCTTGTCGTAGTCGAGCGAGTTGAGAATATACACCTCGGGTTGGTCGTTTGGCACTTTCGGCGGCAAGGTAAATCTCAAGGTGCCATCTGTTTTTAGAGGTAAGTGGCCTGCATTATTAAAAACGAGATAGCAAGCGTGATTACCTTCTAGCTGGTTGATACAGACTGTCCGACTCTGTGTCTGCTGCAACGAGCAGGTTTGTAAGATTCATGTTGAAATCTGTTGAAATTTCGATTTTTAACGACCTACCTCATCTTCGTCCTTGTCTTCACCATTGTTTTCTTGTAGTTGAGGCGCCGTAGGCTCTTTATCTGACCCCGGTTCTTCTGAATCTGATTGGGACTTTTCGAAGTCTTTGAGATGCTGATGGCGCTTTCTCAATCTGGAGATGGCTGTCAAAAATAAAACTTCAAGGAACGACTATGAAAACGACTTACTCTTCGTAATAAGCGACCAGGACTCCTACAACTTCTGAGTCTGCGTCGTTCATCTCATTCAAGTCTTTAATTGCTTGGTCTGCTTTCAGCGCAGCGGCCTGCAGCTTTCCTGAAGCTTTAGATCGATGAGTCAACGGGGCCATAATGTAGTTGAGTGAGTTTAGTGGTAATGAACAGAAGAGCTGGGGCAAATAGGGTTGGATAAGATGGTATGTGAACAGATGAACATAGAAGCGGCCTTTTAATAGCTGCTTACCTTCCTCGTCTGCATGGAGGAACATTGGTACGGCAGTTGTTATTGTTTCATCGACAACTTCGACGATATTTCACATCCTTGTTATGAAAAGAGCCAGGCCTCCGAGACTGACGCGACAGGTGCACCTGGGCAGGCATCGCGACCAGATGTTGGATACCATTTTTCCGAAAGAGAACAATTAAGATCGACCATCAGTCAATGTCGGAGATGTTGAAAGGCGATCGAAGTGTGTTACTTAGAGTTCAAGTTGTTGTACTCATTTACTTCCGTACAAGGACCCACAATGATCGCACGGCTCAACAAGTCCACACTTCTTGTTCTTGTGTGAGCCATAGACCCTTTGAGATAATAATCAGGATTCTCTGACAATGTCCTTCATGCAACTTGGGGAAGAATTTGACCATGACGAGTTTTCTCAAATCCAGACAAAAAAGTACACATTTTCACATTCCATATAAACGTGAAGCTCAACCTCTGCGTCGCGAGTCTGAGAGAGAGGTGATGATATATAGACATAGTCTACATAGTCACAGGATTTTCCTGCTCTTGCTCTCCCATCGTCTTATGTCCACAAGACAACCCCAAAACATCCCGTAAGTCTGTTTTAGAAGTGTCCGACTTCACTTCAACACAAGGTTACCACAGTGACAGGATATACTACTGGTTATCGCAAGATAATTTGGACTCATGAACTTCGAAGGAGACATCGGAGATCCGATTCACGAGGCCCATCAGTCAGTCATATGTGAGCCCGGGTTTCAAGTGACAGTGAAGCAAACCCCAGTCAATGCCATAGAGCCATACCGCGCATTCTTAGCGAAGGCAGATGCATTATCGGATCGGGTATATGAAATGCAAGGTAGAAATAGTCTAAATCGAACCGTAGTGACTGGCTTTCGCGGAAATAGTGGCGGAGGTCTTATATTCTGGGAATAGCAGGAATGCGATGAGCCATGAGGATCAACTGTCTACTCCAATGAGCGGTCATCTTGAAAAACCCATATCGTTTATTACTTGGAATGACTGGCGAGCGTAACTTCCTGTTCCCGAGCCTCTCTACTATGGCATCGAAACGGACGATGACTTCGGACATTGTGGGTCTCTTAGAAGGAATTTTGTTAACCATATCAGTGACGAGTTCGCGCATGAACTCAAAACCCTGCGGATGTGGCCAGTCAAGTCCATCCCGTCCCTACCAATATCAATCAAGTACCAACATAGTACGACAAATCCCAGATACGCACATCCAGGAAAACCTGCCTCAAGAAATTTCCAAGACAATAAACATCGACGGCAAACGGATCGCATGGAGGAGCATCTGGTATGAGGTGTTCAGGAACTGTTTTGTCCCCACCCCAGGGACCCTGCCTGAGAAAAGGGGCTTCTTCAGGTCGATAAATTTCAGACAGACCGAAGTCGATGAGATAATACTTGACAGGCCTGAGGGTGCGTGACCTTTGTTTTGAAACGATCCCACTGAAGTCCCGCTTCATATACCTCTTGGAAGGGTGGGGTGGAGAGTCAAAAAGACATGCTGTATCTGCCATAACATTGTTGGATTTACAGTCTCTAAGTAGATCATATCAGCACGTCGACAGGAAGCCAAACTGCTTGTTATACCCATGGACGATTTTATTTTCATGCATGTAATGTAAGCCCTGTCACATAATACGAGATTGAGTACAACGAGCGCTGATGAAGAACACTACGACAACCTCGAGTACTTGCTTGAAGAATCCAATAGCTTCCCCAATGGTTTCGAATGGAGGGAAGTCCACCTTGAACAGGTACGGCATCACTACGAACGCAGTATGAGAGCCTTCAGGAGGGTCAATAATTTCCAGGATAGGGACGCAGTGGTTCCGCGGGCTGGAGGCAAAGGGTTCAGAGGAGAGGTGATTAAGAATACGAATCTCGTTCTCATGTTTTGTGGTGTCTACTCGTTTGAGGACTACGAGGGAGCCATCGGTACGGCTTGCATCTAGAACTTGATAATTCTGCTCGACAAATGGCAAATTAACAAATGAAACCTTGCAACAATAGTGGGCAGTGCGCACAGGTATATGAACTGCATCTTCGCAATCTAACCATTCTTTGGAAGTGTTAATCCATGACGGGATCCAATTTGGGTCATAGCGCATCCTGAGGGTGTAGCCATGGTCCTTAAGGAATTGATAGTGGTCTCGCCAGAAGATTTCAGTCGGAGTGAGTTGCGCCGGATTCCATTGCTCCAACCCAGGAAGTGTGGACATTGGTAGACTGGTAGGCAGGGGCCGGGGTCGCGATTCCTGGGTTGCTTTCAATTATTACCGGATCAAAGTTTTTCATTGTTCCAAACAAGGCCTTGTTTTACAACAGGTTGTCAATGGTTCAACCAAGTGATGGAAACGTTATATAAGGTTCACGTTCGGCTCTTTACTTCTCGGATTGGTTTCCTTCCTTTTGTTCTTGATTGGACATCCTTGGAGACAAGTCATTGCATTGCATGTTATTGTTCCTTTTAAATCTCAAGGATAAATCTTTTTGGATATAAGGAACTACCCGCTCGAAATCTGACAACTCACCTTTCCGCTGTTCCTACTAATATCTTGTAACCTCATAATGGCCTTCCAGATAGTTGTCGGCAGCTTTGAAATTGCATCTTCTATTGGCACCTTTCTTGGTTTAGGCCAAAACCACGTGAAAAGCAATAGAAGCTCCCGTCGGATTACTGACTCCCTCTCCGAATCCAAAGACAATCTGCTGCATGCACTGGACGATCTCATCAAATTTGCTGAAATATTGACCGAGGATGAGTCTAAGTCTATGAGGGAAAAATGTAGCATGTAAGCAAGTTCTTCCTTTCTGTTCCGCAAATTACTTACAATGATTTTCGCAGCGTCAGTACTGAACTTCGGGAGTGTAGAAAGATCCAAATTCCAAAGAAAAAGTTAAAGTACTACAGGAAAAACCCCGAGTACACCAAGCAGCTTAACCGTGTTCGAGCCCTAGTGGAAATATCTACTGACTTAACAGTGACAGTCAAGGTAGCAGCGCGCAAATATCCGATTTCTCCAGTCTCAATCTGCGATTTCCAACAGGAAACTTCCTCTGAGGCTGCACTCAGGAATGCCCGACAAAAACAATTAGATCAAAAAGACCAACGGGCCCGTGAAGCAAAGAAAAACTTTTTGGAAGACATCGAATATTATACAAGACTGCAACAAATTGTGTCTACTAACGACTCTAATAATAGTATGCTCTCTTGAATAAATGTGATGTGTAATACTTATCCAAGTACAAAGATATGCCTGTATTCAAAGGAGGTAAGTTCTGGACTCTATCTTCTTGACGTAACTGACAAGTGCTTGACATAGCTATGGTACAGGAACAAATGCAATCTACAAATGAACATGGTACGAGAGATTTGTATGATAGATTCTCAGCAAGTGTTGACAATTTCGAATCAAGTTCGAGAGCCACAAGGACAAGACCCATTCTTAGACGAAGTGTCTGTTTCATGGGCAGAGCACAAACCACTTCAAAACTGCTATTAGGTACATGAATCATCTGTTATGATTTCCTATAGTCTGAATTCTGCTTAGTGGCTTCAGATACATAGAGAATCATTCAGAGATACTTTTGCCTATAGGGCTGAGTATCATTTCTTTCAGCCTGTCACTGTGTCAGTAATTATACTCCATCTCTAACAACTCAATGAGTTCTTGGGTCCAGGGAAATCTTTTTATGAGAGATATAGTACATTTTTGAAGGAACTTTTGCCCCAACATGATGCTGATCAATCAATTGAGGTAATTGAAGAACATGTCAAAGTGTGGCTTAGAGTTTTAATCATTTACTTTTGTATTTGTAGAAGCATGCTACATTGGCATCAGTCAATGGTAGAATAATATTTTACTTACCTCACATAGTAGAGCAGCCTATAATGTATCCAGAACTGCTCATGTTCAAGCACTGGCACCAGAAGGTGCTTCCATTGGAAAGATATGTAGGCTCCTTCTACATCAGCACCTGTGACCTATGCACAGGTATGACACCATCATGATAGTGGTGAATTTCTGTGGTAAGTGTGTGTAAGAGGACTGGTAGAAGGACACTTTTGATCTTTTATAGCCACTACCCATTTCAGGGTCCTCAGCACTGGAGGAATTTTAGTTAGCAAATCACACCTCTTACTCAGCCTAGCCCTACCTCAGCCACTAGGCTACTAACTCAGCCTTACTCACTTACCTACCACTTGCTTTGCTGCTGGTGTAATGACTTTTGGCCCAAAGTCATTGGATAGGCAATTCTCTGGCAGTCCCAGACCCTGGACTACTTGGGACTACTTCTAACCCACTCTGACCTGAAAACTCTAATGGCCATTGATGCTGGGCCAATCAAATTGGTTCAGAATGCACACAAGTGGCTTGAAACCAAGAGCTGGATTCTTGCAGTTGAGCTGTATGACTACTGAAGCTGGCTACAGCTCTGGCCTCTAAGCTCAAGGACCTCAAACATACAGTGATTGCCATTGCCTTCATCCTTGATGCTGATGTGACTAATTATGTTGCTGACTCCCTAACAAATGCAGTAGCCAAAAAGACCATCAATTGCATTGGAAGCCTGATCAACAAGCTGACTACAACTGCTGACTTTCTAGTAGCCAATGACTCCATACAGGTTGAATCAACCTTGGCACTCAAAGTGACCTCTAAGAAGCTTGAGAAGGTGACCTCTTTGCTAGATGCAATGGTGTGAAATTTATGAGCCCCCCTCCTATCTCAACAACCTGCATCTAGTATAACCCAGGTATCCATTACCCCAATGACCTTGACAAATTTAACACCTGACAAGTTCACCCATGTCCAACAACTGTTCATCATCACCCACTGCTTGTCAGGGGACTTCCTTTTTGGGACCTCCAGGACTGTCCTGGAGTGGTCTGGAGGGCTCCAGACCTCCCCTGGAGTTAGTTTAGTCATGGTCATGCTGTACAGTATGTTCCCATGCCTCCACACCCATGCCTGATGCACTGCACCCTGGCAGGAGGAGTCCTTAGACTTGTTTTCTTTGGATCCCCCTCTGCCAGGTAACTAGCTACATTCCCTGTTGTATTGTACTGTTCTAATATACTTTGGATCCCCCTCTGCATCCTCACCCCTCAGTTCCAGTCCATACCACCATGCCTGCCCTTCGGTTGTGTGTGTAGACTTCATGCGCACCAAGTAAGGATTTGCCCAGTGGTCTGAGCCCCCATGGTCAGCGGAACCAGGCCCCCTCTGCTTGCCCTTTCAACCTGGCCTCTGGTATGCCCTCCATTGTTGGGACCAGCCCTGCCACAATGCCTCACTGGACTGCCAACTAGTGTTCTCTAATGCAGCAGATGCAGCTGACACTTGCTACCCTCAAACACAGACTAGCCGCTTTGGAAAGTGGACATGTCATTGCTGCTGCTGCCTGAACCGCTTCCAAGCATAGTAATGCTCTGGTTGCTCATTGTTCTGCTCCTCCTAGCTGCTCTAAGCTCTCTGAGTCTGCTCAACTTCCTACCATGCCCCCTTTTTGTATTCCTTGATGGGCTGCATGCTCTACTTCTAATACTCCCCTGGCTATCTCCCTTGCTTGAGATCTCCCCCCTACTGACAGTAAAGTCCCTCATTTTGAATGTGCCCTTGAGCTCCCTGACTCTCTTGTAGCACATGTTGTTGGACATCAGGGGCAGGGCCTTAAACAAGCCCATGACCTGTCTGGCTCCTGGCTAGCCACCTTCTTGGTTGGTTCAGCTGGTAGTAAAGGCCAACATTTTGTCACTATCCAGGACACTGACCAGCAGATTGGTGAAGCCCTTGTGATCTTTGGAAAGCACATTGCCAAGAAACATGTGCATGCACTGTGAAAGCAGCAATCTGGCAATGCTGTGCTGGTCCCATCTAGGGAACCTGCATTGTCCACTCCAAAACCCTATCCCTAGTCTGCACTGCCTCCCCCTTCTAGAGCTTCTGTGCATGACCCTACTCCAGACTTCTCTGAACCTTCTGATTGGGATACTCTACCTTTAGTACTGACTCTAGCACCATTTTCACTACCTGCTGGCTTGCCTATGGCCCTCTCTACTCCAACTCCAGCTCTGTTGTCCCTGATGGTTATCAACTATGCCTATGGGCATTATGCTTGAGGCACCTTTGACACACCTCCATGTGGCACTAATACTGCTCAACGCTCTTGCCCAATCCAGGGAAGATGAACACTGTTTGTTGAGGCAACAAACCTAGAGGAGGAGCTGATGTCAGGGGACAGGTTTCTAGACTGTGTCCAACCCTACTCCAAGCTTAGTCTGACAATACACCTACTCCTAGCAGATCCAACCAGCCGCTCAGCCCACACTTTCCCCTTCTGTCTCTTAGTAGTCAGCCTTGATGAGTCATATGCATGAACCTTACTCAGCATTGATTATTGTTAGTCATACTCCATTACATACCAGTGTCACAATCCGCCACCACCGCTGGTACTCCACCACCCACTACCGGTACTCAGCCCCAGCCCCAGTATTTCCAAACTCACTAGGCTAGCTCCACAAAGCCCCAGGCCTGGACCACTACCACAACCAGCCATCCCCAGCGCTATCAGTACATTAGCAGCCATCAGGACCCATCACCACCCACACATGCCACATTGGCGCCAGCCCCAGCAATTCCTGGCCCATCACTGCCCATCAACGCCACATCATCACTGACCCCAGCAATCCCCAACACCCTCTCTGCCCCAAATAGGCAGCCATCACATGTCTCACATCAACGCATCACCCTGGCCCAAATTTTGTGCCCTGCACCCCCTCTTCAGTCAACTCCTCACCTCCTCACACATTCCATGTCTCCCATGCTCCCAAAGCAAGACCAATCCTTTGTGAGCTTCCTTTATGCCACTCGACTGACACCAACACCCGCAGCATCCTTGCATGGTCCCCAGACTTCAGCAAGAGCCTCAGTACCCTTGTACAGCTCCTTGCACAAATCCTGGGCTCCAGCAAGAATCTCTGCACAATGACTCACTACAGAGCCTGGACCTGAGCTCTGGAGCCTGCCTGCCCCCTTGTATATGAGTCGTAATGTAGCACCTGGTACAGTAGTGTTGATATTGCCCATCTTTCCATATTCTCTTTGCCTGGTCCTCATACTCATATTCCTCATCAATTCACCTCCATTTCATTTATATTCTCATCTATCTCTTGCTCAACTCACTCTATTTCTACTTTAGCTTCCGCTTGTCTTGCTACCTCTCAATCTATCCTGTTTCCCTTCTCCAGTCTGACTCTCTAAGCCTTTTGTTTCTTTTTCTCTCTCTCTCTCTATCTTTCCTTAGTCTCTAAGTTCCCTGGTCTATCTTGGTTGCGTTTCTAACCATTCCTCTTTGACTTTAGCCCTGGGACTTAATGAGTCCTAACATCTGACCCTGGCTCTCCCATACTCGCTCTCCAGGACTCATTCTCAGCCCCAGAGCTCATCCCTGAATCCTGGAGCTCCCTCCCTAACCCTTCGGACTAGCCTTGTCCCCTCTGTACTTGTTCCCTCCCCTAAATTTCTGGTTTGTATGCTGCATCAAACAACACTGATTGTGCACATAGACTTTGTGTTTGCCAAGTAAGGAATTGCCCAGTGGTCTGAGCCCCCATGGTCAGCGGAACCTGGCAACCAGGGCCCAATTAGTAAACAGTATTAGTAATAACACAGCCACCAATGTAGTATATATAAGCAGCCTGTGGATAGAATATCCCCAGGCTGAACAATAGCAGTGTTCTCTTGGCCTATCCACTGAATCAACTGTAAGCTCTCTAGCAACATCTGACCCTCTGCTTGCTCTGCTTGCCTCTGTGCCCACCTGACTCCTGCTTGATGCTTGCATTGCTGGCTTTGTAGAAGGAGTTCCACAGATGTTTAGCCTTGCCCTTACAGTAAGGTCCATGCATATGATTCATTAAGGCTGACTACTTGAAGATGGAAGGGGAAAGGGCAGGCTGAGCAGTCATGTGGATGTACTATGAGTGGGTGCATCCTTGGACTAAGCTCAGAGTAGAGTTGAACACATAGCAAGACTAGAGTCCTCTGACATCAGCCCCTCCTTTAGGTTTGTTGCCTCAATGAACAGTGACCGGTATTCTACTCTGCCACTGCCGGTACCCAACCCTGGCCCCAGGGCTCCCAAAGTCACCAGACCAACTCCATGAAGCCCCAGGCCTGGACTGCTACACAACTGGCCATCCACAACACCATTAATGCCACCTCAGCAATCCCTGGTCCATCACCACCTGCCTATGCTACCATTAGCACCAACCCTGGCAATCCCTGGCCCATTGCCATCCACCTATGCCACCATCAGCACCAACCGCAGCAATCCCTGGTGCTTTTCCAACCCCAAGAGGCAACCACTATGCATCATGATATCACCCTGGCCTGAATCCTGTGCCCCACATCCCCTCCTCAGTTGACTCCTTGCCTCCTCACCATTCCATGCCTCTGTGCTCCCAAAGCAAGACCACTCCTTTGTAAGTGTCAGGAAACTTTCATTTTGGGACCTCCAGAATTGTCCTGGAGCAGTTCGGAGATTTCTGGACTTTCATTTTGAGATGTTCTGGAGCAACTTCCATTTTTGGGACCTCTGTAATTGTCTGGAGATTTCTGGACTTCTTCTGGGGTTAGGGTTTAGGTGTGGTCATGCTGTACAGTACATTCCCATGCCTCCACACCTGCACCTGATGCACTGTGCCCTGGCAAAGGAGTTCTTAGACTTGTTCTCTTTGGATCACCCTCTGCCAGGTAATTAGCTACATTCTCTGTTGTATCATACTGTTAGCTGTAACCTCCAGAGGTTGCCCTTACAGTAAGCTTCCTTTATGCCACTTGACTGACACCAACACCCACAGCGTCCTTGCATGATCCCCAGGCTTCAGCAAGAGTCCCAACACCCTTGCACAACTCCTTGCACAAACCCTGGGCTTTAGCAAGAACCCCTGTGCCATGATTTGCCCTGGAGCCTGAAACTGCACTCCGGAGCCCACCTGCCTCTTGTATATAAATTGTAACATAGCGTCTGGAACGGTAGTGTTGATATTGCCTACATTACCATATTTTCTTGCCCAAGTGTCCATATTTCTCTGCCTGATTCTTGTGCTTGTATTCCTCATTGATCTGTCTCTATCTTCTTTATATTCTCATCTATCTCTTGCTCAACTTGCTCTATTTCTACTCTAATCTCCACTCATCTTGCTAAACTCTCAATCTATCTTGTTTCCATTCTCCAGTCTGCCTCTCTAAGCCTTTAGTCTCTTTTGCTCTCTCTCTCTCTCTAGCTCTCTTTATTCTCTAAGTTCTCCAATCTATCTTGGTCATGTTCCTGACCTGTCCCTTTTGACTTCAGCCTCAGGACTCTATGAGCTCCAACATCTAACCCCTGGCCCTCCAGTGTTTGCTCCCTGGGACTTGTACACAGTCCTGGAGCTTATCCTCAGCCTCAGAACTCCCTCTCTAGCCCTCTGGACTAGCCCTGCCCCTTCCATACCCGCTCCCTCCCCAAATCTCCTGGTCTATACGCTGCACCCCACAATACTGACTGTGCGTGTAGACTTCATGTTTGCCAAGTAAGGAAACACCCAGTGGTCTGAGCCCCCATGGTCAGTGGGACCTGACATGCAAAACAAAAGAGTCAGGGAGCTTAAGAGCACATTTGTAGCAAGGGACTTTACTGTTGGTAAGGAGAAGATCCTGAGCAAGAGGGATGGCCAGGGAAGTATTAGAAGTAGAGCATGCAGCTTGTTAAGGAAGGTGAGAGGGGGGCATGGTAGAGGTTTGAGAAGACTCTGAGGGCTTAGGATGGCCCAGAAGAGCAGAACAATGAGCAACTAGAGCATTACTATGCTTTTCAGCAGTTTAGGTGGCAGCAACTACATGTCCACTGTCCAAAGCAGCTAGTCTGTGTTCAAGAGTAGTGAGAGTCAGTTGCATCTGCTGCATTAGAGAAAACCAGTTGGCAGTCCAGTTAGGCATTGTGGACGGCCCAATTCCAGAGACAGGAGGTGTGCTGGAGGCCAAGTCAGAAGAGTGAGCAAAGGGTGCTGCAGTAGAAGTACAAGTTGTGGAAGTAGGGGAAGACCAAGAGTCAGAAGACATGATAGGAAGTAGGATTTGATACTGTGGGTAAGACAGTGTAGGAGGCTGAACAACCTGTAAGGGCAAGGCTAGACATCTGCAAAACTCCTTCCACAGAGCCAGCAATGTGAGCAACAAGCAAGAGTCAGGTGGGTACAGGAACAAGCAAGAGTCAAGTGAGGGGCAAGCAGAGGGTTAGATGTTGCTGTCAGACCTTCCTTTTGAGTCTTTCATGACCCTGGGACCTCCCTTCTGAGTCTTCTATGACCCCCAGGACAGCTCTAGAACAACTCTGGAATGATCTGGAGATCTCTGAACTGTCTCTGGACCTGCTCCAGGGTTAGGTTTTAGGCACAGTCATGCTGTACAGTACTTTTCCACACCCCCATGTGTTGAGCAAGTGACTTGTCACCACTGCTACATATGTCATAGGACTGTTTGTATCAGCCACAACAGTATTTACCAGTCTTTGTTTTGTTTTTTTTTTACATATTCTTGCATTCAAACAAACCACCCTCAGTCGACTATATTTGTGACTGAGGACTAAAACCATTGTTTTACTCTACAGGTTATAGGCCCTGTTAGCACTCCCACTATGCCACTATATTGAGCCACTGCTCTGACAAATGGACTCCCACACAATACATACACCAATTTCATTTTTTTTTCCCTTTTTTTTCTTCCTTTTTTTCCACCTTCTATGAGGACAAAAAGAAAATGACATCTACAAATTCATCAAACCCACCAAACTTCCCAGAAGAGTTCCACTTCAATGGGACAAATTACACAACATTTAAAAATCAAGTCTTGATTGCTGTGAGAGTGTGTGGTGCCTGCAGATACCTGGACAGAACAATAACAAAACCAAGCCCAAATGCTGACATAAAATCCACTGATGTAAAATCCACCAAGTGGTTATCAAGAACCCCATCTCTGGAAGAATGGGAGGAGAGAGACGCTTGAGCACTTGGGCTCATCATATACAATACTAAAAACCCTGTCAGGATGGGAATCAAAATGGAGGGTACAGCTGCTGAAGCATGGACAAACCTGACAAACAACTATGGAGTGTTTTCGGAAATTGCTGCGATAAATGCCAAAAAACGCCTGCACACCACAGAGTTTACTGACAGAATGGACTTCCTGAAACACATTGAAGACATGAGACAAAAATGGAAGGGTGCAGTGGAAAAGGGGGCAAAGATTGATGAATTGGTGTTCCATACCATCCTAATAGCCTCACTTCCAGAATCATGGAACTTGGTAATAGCAGGAGTATATGCAATGAGATCTGAAAAAGATGTCATCACAGCACTCACAATACACTGGGATTGACTTGTTCTGCAAAAGCAAAAGGCCAGAATCTCCATGATGCTACAGGCACAGACCAAACCAAAATTGGTTTGTATCAACGCAAATTGCAAGAGGACAAGTCACATGATCAAAAACTGCTACTGGAAAGGAGGAGGAAAGGAGAGCCAATTC
Source organism: Termitomyces sp. T108 (assembly GCA_017657275.1). Taxonomy (NCBI): domain Eukaryota; kingdom Fungi; phylum Basidiomycota; class Agaricomycetes; order Agaricales; family Lyophyllaceae; genus Termitomyces; species Termitomyces sp. T108. The sequence continues at coordinate 7,236 of JAGGAU010008350.1, read as the reverse complement.
CCACCAAACTTTAGAAACAGGACCAAACTTACCAAACCTGCCTCAGATGAGTCTTTCACCATCACCCCAACAGCAAACGCAGCAACATCCACTCCGGCCGAGCAAAAAACTGAAGAGTTGCCAGTCACTTATACACTATCCACAGTCCTGCATGACGCAAATGGCAATAAAGATCAGCTAGCTGTTGTTAAGTAAATAGGGGCAAACACCACAAAAGTAACAGAGATACCCACCTATGCCGATTCATGAACAACAGACCATTTTTTCATTAGCCAAGAGGAGTATGAAGAGTATGAAGAGCTTGCGGACTCCATGGAAGGCCATGCTGCCCCCAAAGGAGCTATGTTCCAAGTAGTAGGAAGGGGGACTGTCAGAAAGATATGTAGAACAATGCACAGGCTGTCTGAATTAGTCTTCAAGAACACACTTGTCAGGTTCCATTGACTGCGGGGGCTTCTTCCTAAGCGAGACCTTATGAGGTGGACTCAAGGTAGCTACAGTTACGAAGTCCTACGTAATTACAAGGTCCAGGGTTGGCTCCAGGACTAGTGCGGGTGAATTTGGCTGTGTAGAGGAGTAAGGGGGTTAGGTCCGGGCTATGGGAGTAAGTCCAGGGTTGTGCTGGGGTTCCAGGGGTACAAGGCATGGGTCCAGGACTACTGAGGTGAGTCTGGGCTTGGTCCAAGAAAGGCGAGGTGAGACCAGGGCGAGATGAGCTGTGAAGGTGAAAAGAGATGAGAAAAGTGAACAAAAATGAGATGAGATTGAACAAGGAAAATGAGTCAAAGACGGAGAGCAAAGGAAATAAACTGGGGAGGGAAAAAGACTTGGAGAAGGTAAAATGGAAGTTGACAGGAGTAGACTTGAGAGACTGAGACAAGATACGATAGTATGAGGTGAAGGAGATTAGGACAAGATAGTTTCAATATCAACACTAACATACAGATTGTCTACATAGGCCTTAAATACTCTGCGGGGTGGACTCTGGGGTGGTGGGCTCAGCCTGGTTCCATGTTGGGTGTCAGGCATGATCGCCGGGGTGATTGCCAGGTGATGCAGGTGATGGCGGTTGGGCCGTAACTGTGGGTGTTGGGTGTGATCGCTGGAGTGATCGCTGGGTGATGGGACTGATTGCCAGGGAATGCCGAGGTGATCTGTCTGAGGGCGGCCTGTGCCATGGGAGGTTCCAGGTTGATGCAGGATGTTCCAGGGTCACGGTGATTGCCGGGTGTCAGGGTTGAGGGGGCAGCAAACCCAGGAGTGCATGGCCTGTTGCGACGTTGTGATGGGTGGCAGGGGTGGTTGGCATTGTCCCGAGGGAGTAGGGGGTGTCGGTGGTGTTGTCCCTGGGGTGGTGGGTGAGCTCCAGGAGTGGGTCGTGACAGCACTCCATGCACTAGATCTTGCCTCAAACCTAATTTCCATAAACAAGTTTGACAAGGCAGGATTTCATGTCACCTTTGGAGGAGGTCAGGTACACTTCAACAACCCTAGTGGTAGAGAGATCCTATGCAGAAAGGGAGATGGCAGAATGTACTTGTTGAGCTTCCTCAGAGGAACCAAATCACTGAGCACCCTGACAGCTAAGTCCCAAAATAAACCTACAACCCTAGAGATCTGGCATCATCGTTTTGGCCATGTGAGCGTGAAGACTATTCATAATGTGCTGGCAAACAACTTAGTTGATGGCCTTGTTATCAAGGGTGATCTGTCCATACCTGGCATTTGCAAGGATTGCATATATGGGAAACATGCCTTGAGACCTTATGATGCTGATGTCATCCCTGAAGGCACACCCAACAACCAAGTCCATATTGACCTGTGGGGTCCATCTAGTGTCATGTCCTTGGGAGGGGCCATGTACATAATGGTGGCAGTCTATGAAGGCTCCTCACACCTGTCAGGATACTTTCTATCATAGAAAGATGCAATGATGACCCTGATGGTGTTCAAATCATACCACTTGGAGTCAGAGCATCAGACAAGGAGGAAACTCTATGAAGTAAGAGTGGACGCAGGTTGTGAATAGATAAACAAACTGTGGATGACTTACCTTACAAGTCACGACATCATTCTAAAAGTCACCACTTCATACATGCACACACAGAATGGTATTGCAGAGAGGGCCAACTGAACAATCTTTGAGGGAGTATGCTGTATGCTTATCAAGAGCAGGCTGCCAAAAGAACTATGGGCAGAGGCAGCAGCAGCCCAGATGTACACAAGGAACTTACTTCCTTTGTTGAGACATCTGAGTGTCATTCCAAAACAAGCTTGGATTAGTTGTCATTAAAGGGTGGACCATTTGAGGCCATGGGGGTGCCTCACTTGGGCAAAAGTGCCAGAGGAACTAGTAAAATCAAAGCTAGACCCTTGCTCAGTTAGGACTCATCTGGTAGGCTATGCAAATAGTGGGTACCAACTGTTCAATCAAGGTGCTCAATCCATTATCACATCATGAGACATTATCTTTGAGGAGGAGATAGGGCACTGATTGCTCATAATCCTCAATGAGAATGAGGATGAAGGATCACCCCTACAACAAATGGACATGGCAGCTCCAGCACAACCTGTGCATAACATACTTCCTACATGCCAACCAGTAGCTCTGAGGATCAGGCCAGACGCTGGTCCAATCCACCCTGACCATGCTACTGATGCTATCCCTGGAAATAGCTAGGTGCCTATCCCACACCAGCCAACACAGGCACTGCTGCCTACTGCACAGCTGCCACAACAGTCATCACGCCTGACAAGACCCACTTCAGCACTGATAGTGGCCAGGGAGACCCTACAGCATCAAGAGGAAGCACGTGCAAAAGGGGAAGAATGGGCTGCAGGGGAGGAGCTACTTAGGTGTTGATAGCTGATGGTCTCTACACCTGCCTAGTAACAACAGCAGGACCAGAGGAGGATGAAGACACACATGTACCAAAAACGTACTCAGAAGCAATATGAAGAGACCAGACCTTTGGAAGCCAGCAATGGATGAGGAGCTACAAATGATAACAGACCAAGGTGTATTTGAGTTAGTGGAAGAGTCAACAGTCCCAAGAGATAAGAACATAGTGGGATGCTGGTGGGTGTATGCTAACAAGTTTAATGAGGAGGGAGAAATAACAAGATGGAAGGCACAGTTGGTGGCAGGGGAGGACTTTGACAAAACTTACATTGCAGTTGTTCAGCTCAAATCACTTCACATATTTGCAGCAATAGCGGCACAGGAAGGGCTACATATATGGCAAGTAGACTTTGTCTCAGCCTACCTGAACAGTATACCAGAACATGAGGTCTACATGCGCTTGCCTCTGGGTTTCCCAGGAGGGGAGGGGAAGTTAGCATGACTCCAGAAAACCATTTACAGACTTATGCAAGGCGGCTTCAACTGGTATTGGAACCTGGATGGCGCATACACCGATTTAGGGTATAGGAGATCTAGAGCAGACCCATGTGTCTGGGCAAGGAAGATCGACCACAAGAAAACAATCACAAACACCTTCAATGATGACTTATTTGGGCTATTGTCAATGGAGGAAGGGGCAAGGGTAGCAAAAGAGGAACTGGCACAAATCTACAAAGTGAAGGATCTAGGCAAGCCAACCTTCATTTTAGGAATGGCAATAAAGCAAGATGCTTGCACAGGTGCAATTTCCCTCTCACAAAAAGCCTACCTCATCCAAGTACTTGAATGGTTCAACATGACCAACTGTAATCCTAGGTACACACCCCTCCCATCCAGCATCACTCTCACAAATGATATGGCACCCAAGAATGAAGCCAAAAAAGCATTCATGGTGGATAAACCATACCAACAACTCTTGGGAGCCCTGATGTGGGCCCAGGCCACCACAAGACCTGACCTATCCTTTGCTGTGACACTTTTGGCACATTTTCAGTCAAACCCCAGACCTGCCCATTGGAAAGCTCTACTCCATGTCCTGTCCTACATAAAAGGTACACTCAACTACCAAATTGTCTACTCTAAAGAAGCTGGAGGAAGCATCAAACCACTTGGCTACATTGACTCAAACTATGGAGGCAACCTGGACACCCAATGATTGACCTCAGGATACATCTTTATGATGGCTGGGGGATCCATATCATGGAGCTCAAAGCGCCAACCTACTGTAGCACTGTCAACTACAGAAGCAGAATATATGGCAATGACTCAAAGTGCACAGCAAGCCTTATGGATGCACAACTTCCTCCTCAAAATCAACATGGAATAACAACTCCCAGCAAAACTCATGGTCAACAACAATTCTTCAATTGCACTTGCTCAGTCAACTAAAGGCCATGCACGGGCTAAGCATATTGACATTCAACATCACTACATCCATGAACGCATTCAGGAGGGCAACATCAAAGTGATCCATATTCCATCCACTGAAAACATTGCAGACATATGTACTAAGCCACTATCTTGAGCTACCCATGACTACCTCATCACTCTCATTGGAATCAAGGAGCACAGCGGTTGTGCAAGTTAGGGGGAGTGTTGAGCGAGTGACTTGTCACCACTGCTACATACGTTATAGGACTGTTCATATCAGCCACAATGGTATTTACCAGTCTTTGTTTTGTTTTTTTTTTACATATTCTTGCATCCAAACAAACCACCCTCAGTCAACTATACTTGTGACTAAGGACTAAAACCATTATTTTACTCTACACCATGCCTGCATTGATGCACTGCATCCTGGCAGGGAAGTTTTTAGACTTGTTCTTTTTGGATGTCCTCTGCCAAGTGATTAGCTACATTTCTGCTGTATTGTACTGTTTTAATACACTTTAGATTCCTTCTGTCAGTTGTGTGACTTAGCCACAACCTCTGGAGGTTGCCCCTACAGTTGCTCAAGAGCTTATAGTTGATTCAGTGAATAGGCCAAGGGAATACTGCTATTGTTCAGCCTGGGAATATTCTATTTCACAGGCTGCCTATATATACTACATCAGTGGTTGTGTGGTTACTAATACTATTTAACTAATTGGACCTCAGTATGTAATGGAGTATGACTAACAATAATCAATGCTGAGTAAGGTCCATGCATATGACTCATCAAGGCTGACTACTAGAAGATGGAAGGGGAAAGAGCAGGCCAAGCAGTTATGTGGATGTACTATGAGTGGGTGCATCTTTGGACTTAGTTTGGAGTAGAGTTGGACACAGTGCAAGATTGGTCCTCTGACAGTATGAAAATACCTCTCTCCTCATTCCCCTCTTTGAAGGTCTTTGTAGCAATAGCTTTGTTGCTCATGAAGACAGTGTTGGTCAGGTGAAAATAATAGAAATGATGATCCAGTGCACTGCCAAAGGACCAGTTGGAACGTTCAATGACCATGCCATCAACAAAGATTTCTGGTCCATCCAGAATGGCCTGCTCCTCCCAATCCTTATTGACCTTCTTCTGTTGTGCTGCCTTATGCATGCTGTGGGTGTCTTTCTTCTGATTTTGCTCTAAATGCAATCTGCATTTAGCAGGAGTCTCTTCTTTAGAGGGGGTCTCCTTTAACTGCTCCCCATAGTCACTCTCATCATTGCTCAGTTCATCTAACTCAAGCAATGCTATTGTCAGCAGCTGTCCTTCAACCTCATTCTTGCTCTGAGTATCTTTCAGCTCCCTTTGATACATCTGCTGCAAATAGTACAGAGGACAATTCCACCTCATCTACCTTCATGGTGGGCCTCCCACTCAGAGCTGGAGCATGTGCTGATGAGAACAGTCCTCATAAGCTGGCATCCATGGCCACCAATTCTTCATACAAGTCAGATGGGGTAGGAGTATTGAGATCAAGCATAAAGAAACAACACAGAAACTTGAGGACCTCCATCAAAAACTGGCTGATGGTTTGTAAATGGCATACCATTATGAACGATTATCTCATCAGCTTTTCCTTACGACATTAATTCGAAATATATGGTATGCTTTAACAACTTGTCATGACAAAGTCGCTTCGGGGTATTTCTGAACGGTCAATGCAAAGAAACCACAGTGAAATGCGTAGAGCAGCCCTGAGTTTCGCCAGTACATGATGCCTTGCAAGTGATTCTGATCAATGTATCTTACTCATACTTATATTCGACATACTCACTTTTATTCTAAAGCCTCGGAGTTTGCTTGAATCTTGAACATGCTCATTGCAAACTTCCACAGAGACCGAGATTCACCACGAGCACAGGAATCGGTTTATGAATGAGAAAGAAAGGTACATCAGTACAACCATTGTACAATCTCTCCTAAATATCTCACAACTCTGAAAGGTGCTGCAATTCTGGACCTTCCCATTGTCAGAATTTGATGTTTGAAGTATGGCTTTGTCGTCAGAGCAATGGATTTTTCCGGCTGGATGGTTAACCTCCTGCATCTAACATTACTGTTTTGTCAGATTCATCTCGAAGCTCCTTCGAGTCGGAAAGGCAGACGTGTGCTATATCTGGCTGGCCGGCGACTCTGGTCTGAATAGTGATCGTCGAAAATTCGTCAGGTAACATATCAATTGTTTGAGGGTACACATCAAGCTGAGAATTCGTTCTTCTGTTATACATTTCTTGCATGTGAGAATTGCGAGAGAGTGTGATGGTCCAGGAGGAGAGTTAAAGCGGTGTCTGCAACAAATGCAAGAACAACAGGTTCTGCAGAAAATTTCAACCGTTCGAGCACCTACGGAATGCCAGCCACCCCTACACACGTCGGATCGCAGTATCTTGTTGCATGGTTGCATAAGAAGTGCATATCTTGCTCTAGTCCGAGTTACAGCCCGGTTCAAGCCTAGAAAGACTCCTGTAGTCTGATTTATCAACTTGAGGGACGATTTGAAGAGGCATTTTGCCACACTTGGTGGCACCTTCACCAATATATCCCGCGTATTTCCTACGCTTCAGAGAAGTGTCCTGGTTATGGTAATATGTTGTGTTATAGTAGGAGGCCCATACATAGTACGCATAGATAAGGTTGAGAGATAGGTATTGCCCTTGAGCTCTTGGCGACTCAGAGCTCTTTTCCAGGTCGTCTGCTGCGACACGTTTATTCAAAGTGCACGGGATGGTTTTTGAGCCTGCGGAAATATACAGAGGTCCATTTTATGTCGTTGGCATCGATGGAAGAGCCTCTAAGCTCGACAGCACCTTGAATAAGGATTAGTATCATGTCACGGTCAGGGTTTGCTTATGTGCGACTGTCAACCAAACACACATCACACTTTTCAAAAAATAATGCTATACAAATTCATTAGTTC